>JAADVL010000128.1:0-56642 GCA_023334995.1 Pythium sukuiense
GGTGGACGAGATGGTCGAGGATGAGGACGGTGCGTACGACGAGGCCGAGGTGGAGGTCGCGGCAGTCCAGTCTCGGCGGTCTTCTTCTCGCGTGGCGTCGCAGCCGCAAGGCTCGCAGCAGCAGCAAGGTCAGGCACGGTCGATGTCGACGTCGATGAGTCGCAAGGCGAGTGTGGGCGGTGCGAGTATGAACGGCGCTGTGTCAGTTTCCGCTGTCGGTGTCGGTGGTGCTGTTGGTGTCGGAAAGAAATTCGTTCGTCATCGTGATGATGGCTCTAGGCGTGGCGAAGGCGTGTACGCTGTTGAAGGAATACGGGCTCGACAGGCTGGAAGTGCGATTGAAGTAACCAATCAGTCAATTTCGCGTACCTCGAGGGTGGAGATGTCACGTGTGTCCACCCGCGCTGCTTCTAGTGAACATATCAAGCATCGAAGCACGACTCGGAGCTGCAGTCGTGGGGGAGAGCTTGAAGGATATCATGTCTCTCATGAGCCGAGGAGCATTATGAGCAATCCCATGGAGAATATCCCGCATTCTTACCACAACAACCAGCGAGAAGACATCTCACACCACAACATGCCCAAGCCTCCTCAACAACAGTATCTTGAGGCACATCAAAAGTCGACTGAGTCCGACGCCTCTCGCATGAAGCAGTCGTCGTATTCAAGAAAAAACAACTGGACACGGCGTGCTACTCCGAGCAACCAGATTGGAGAGGATGCAGATATTTGGGCGTCCGTTCACGAGACAGTTTCTGCCAAAAACAAGGTGTTCAAGGCTGTGGGAGCTGATACAGTTTGGCCGCCAGGGATGGAAGATGAAGCCAAGCGTGTACCATCTTTCAGAGACGAGGACCGGCACCCCCTTGTGCCTCCTGGGATGGGGCACTTGGTGACTGAGGACCAGCTAATGGAGTACTGGACGTGGCTGCATTGGTATTCGTGCTGGCAGTTATACTACCTACAGACCTCGTCATCGGCAAAGAAGCACCGGCGCGTTCAGAAAGACCACCTCTCCAAGCCGTCTGCGCGAGCTCCCGATCAAGCAAAAGATCGAAACGCCAACTGGTGGATGGATCTACGTGTTCGCGACGACATTAGTCAATGAGCTTGGCTTTTGAAGAACGCCCAACTGGGTACCGCGTGTTGCTGATGGCTCGGAAGTGCCCACGTGTGATACGGAACATTGAGGAGTTCCTTGGATTGGGTGAGGTCAGTTCTCACCCGGTGAGTGCTTATTTGGCCACTCATCAATCAATCCGTTGCCGTCTATAAACAGAAGCCCATCAAGATCTGTGCGAGCCGATGTGTTTAGAGTTCGAGTCCGTTTATTTCGGTCCGTCGATTGCTGTCGAAGGGGCGGTACTTGCCGCTTTTTTGAGGGGATGTGGTGGGTCGGCACGTCACTTTTTTTTGGAATCCATCCCCGAGACGGGTCGCGTGGTTGCTGCAGCTCCGTTGTGGCAGTCCGTTTCAAGTGCTGCCGCCGTCGGGACGAGAACTGTTCGTTAGCGGCATCGCTAGTGGGGCTGAAGCACGCAGACTAAAGGACAGCCACGACCCGGAGTGCAATCAACGAGATGGTTCACGCCGTCGAAGACGCATGTGAGTCCCCTCACCGGAACTCGGGCAATGCCAGTGGAGGGCTCGTGTCTACGTTGGCGCCGATTCTGGAGACGGACGACATTACCCTTGAACAAGAGAGCTGTGACGACCTCGTGCCTGCTCAACCTACTGTTGCTACCAAAGACAACGAGGTGGGCGAGGGAAATGAGAGTTGTGACACAACTACCACTCCGCGTGTTGCAGCGAGTCGACGTCCAAGTCTTGCGGCCACGATTATGGAGTCGACGACAAAGGCTCTCGCGATTCCGCGCATCAGGGGACGTGAATTTGTCCACGCAGCGTCGAACGCGATCTGGGGAATTGGCAAGGCCCACGACAAGACTCCACCAGAGCTGGTGCGTGCAATGCGGCTTCGAGGCCGCATCAACTTCTACTTGACGCACCCAGAAGACTCGCAACTTGGATGGGTCATGCATCACGTGCTGCTCTTCATTCTCGTTGTGGATGTGGGGCTCATGGCTATGGAGACGCTCGACGGCCCGCGGTTCGGTAGCTCACAGCCTGGGTACCCTTACCTCCCTAACGACCCGTTTTTCCTCGCGACCGAGTCTGGCTTGACAGTCGTGTACATTCTCGAGTTTCTTCTACGGTGCGCAACGGCGCCAAGCCAGAAGTTGTTCTGGAAATCCAAAATGACGTGGATGGAAGTCATCGCCTGCATGCCGGACCTCGTCTACCAGGGAATGGCCGTCATGAACAAGGACGACCCGACGTTCGACTCGCTGTCTGTGCGAGGATCGCTCATGTTCCTGCGACTCGCGCGGATCATTCGTATCATCGGAGCCATGCGCGTCTACGACGGCACGAAGATCATGTTCCGGGCCACGATGGCGTCGGTCGCCCCTCTCAAGATCACGGTACGTAGCATATCTCTAGCGATGCTAGCCATGAACGATTCTCCAGTGGCTCACGACGTTATTCTACTACCTTCCACAGCTTTTCTTCCTCATCACGGTCGTGATGGTGTTTGCAACCGCCATTTTCTTTGCCGAGCCTTGCTACGATCTCAAGACTTGCACATTCACCGACATTTTCAACGCCGGCTACTTCGTCATGGTCACGTGAGTTGTTTGAACATCCGCGTTCTCCCTTTTGAGGGCTTGATTCTCATCTCTATGTTTGTCTGTCGTATTGTAGCGTCGCAACGGTTGGTTATGGCAGCCAGGTGCCATCTCTTTTCAACGGTGGCTCGCTGTTCTTGAGCTGCGTCGTCATGATCTTTGGATCTCTCTACCTCGCGATGCCTCTCGCGATTGTCGGCATTCGTTACGACACTGCGTGGCGTGAGTACGAGAAGGCCAAACGCGAAGAATCCAAGTCCAAGGAGTTCCAAACCACAGCCGATTTGCTTGCGCACGCAGCGGCTTCAGCTGCCGCGGCGGCCACAGGATCCTCTCGCGATAATTCGTTGAAGAAGTCGAAGACGTTTGCGAAAATCGTTATGGACGAGACCCTCGAACCACTGGAGACTCGCAAAGTGTACTCGTTGGGCTTCCAGATCTGTGACCGCTTCTACGACATCTCGAAAAAAATCGTCGCTATCAACGAGCTCATCCAGTCATTGTTTGAAGACGCTCCCTCAGGATCCGGCAGTCCGGTTCAGTCGGCTCGCTCGTCGTTTACGATGAAAACCTCGTCGTTTTCGGATGAAATGCAGATCCAACGCGTGAAAACCCGGAATGACACGACGGTGAAGACGCTGGAGCAGATCGTGGCCATGCTCAAGGTGCACAAGAAAGTATGCAGCGAGATCCGTGCGCTGCTGCCGGCCGTGGAGCTTGCGAAGCTGAACCCCATTTCCCAGCGAACGTCCAGCGCAGGTCTCTCGATCATCTCGCGTCGTGAAGGGAGCTTCAGTAAGGCAGCGACAGGAGTCTTCGGTCGTGCTCGCCGCGCCTTCAGTGTCGTTGGAAGGACGCGCAGCGAGCGATTTGAACACGTCGGACCACCGACGTGGCGGTCCAAGATTTGGGATGTGCTGGAGCACAATGACGAGTCCCGCCGTTCCAAAATCCTGAACAAGGTTCGACTTTATATCGTGGTGCTGAGCATTGGGCTATTTTACGCACAAACGACACCAGAGCTGCAGGCCACCGGGTACAAGACTCCGCTGTGCCGCCGATCTCTGTCGGACTTCTGCAAGACATCGTCGCCAGGCTTCTCCGACCAGCCTGGCTGTTTCGTTCTCGATGCGAATGGGTCTGCTACCACGACGCGATTGAATTTCCACTGCCGGTTCGACTCGACAGACCCGACGTGTTACGCCGTTGGCTTCAACTACGGCTCGGACCACTTCACATCCACGTGCGCTCGAGCGTTTGGACGCAAAGGCATCCAGCGGATCTGCAACAACCGACTCTGCAAGCCGCCAGTGACGCTGTGGGCGGATATGGAGCCGAGGTGGGTCTACTTCGAGTTCTTCTTTGGCATCCTATTCACGTGCGAGCTGCTGCTACGTGTGGTCGTGCACCCGAATCGAGAGAAGATCTACAGAGACGTCGTCTTCCTCATCGACCTCGTCGCTCTCTTGCCGTTTTACGTCGAGATCGGTGAGTTCATCTTCCACGTGACCCCGACGTACTCGATCGTGCCGACAGCTCCGTCCTTTTTCACGATCGTGCGCATTTTCAAGACGTTCCGCGTGCTCAAACTGGGCACCCACATCAGCGGAGCCGAGGTGCTCGCGCGCACGGCGTATCTCGTGCACAGGCGACTCATGATCCCGGTGTTCTTCCTTTTCATCGGCTGTATCATGTGCGGTGCGATCTTCTACGAGCTAGAGCGCGGCACCGAGTGCTTCGTCGGCACCGAGTGCGTGTGGTGGGGCAAGGAGCTTCTCACGCCAGCGATCGTTCGGAATTTGCCCGTGGGAAAGCGCATTATGGTCCAGAACGCGCAGCCAACGCAGATCACGGATATGCTTCGGTCGTCGTGGTTCTCGATCGTGACGATCACGACTGTCGGGTATGGTGACATGGTCCCACGCACAGCGCTTGGCCGGTTCTTTGACATCTTGACGATGATCATGTCGGTGTGTTACACGGCCATGCCGCTCACGCTGGTCGGTGGCCAGTTCTATGTGTGCTACGAGATGCATCTCATCAAGAAACGGCGCAAAAAGGCACAGCTCACGGCCGTTGAGCCGAAAGGGAACAGAGTGTCCACGTCGAATGCCGTCGAGCTGCACGGAAGCGACAAAGACCAAGAGCATCGTGAGCCAGTGCTGTTGTCACTCGCTGGTTTGTCCGAGGAGCCGGTGGTTCCAGGCCTCAACGGCCCGCTGTCAACGTCTCCACCGGCATCGCCAGGACGTGTCACAACGGCCCCTCTGCTAGTCGGTCGTCGTGACGTAGCATCCCCGACAAACACAGAGGAACCAACTCGCCCGGCGATCTCGAGTGTCGAAATGCAGACGCTGACGCAGTTTGTTCTCATGTTTAAGGTGCTGAACCACGTGATCGAGGACCTGAGCCAGCTCAACCGCCTCGGCTCGCAGCGCGTGGCCACGAAGAGAGACAAAATGCACGAGATCGCGAGTCTCCAGCAGCAGGAAACCCAAATCCAAGCCACGATCTCGGCCAACATGGCCTTCTGTGCGGTACGTCAAGTACTTTTCGCCTCTCATGTTCTGGTTTTTGGTCTCACATTTTTCTCCTTGAAATGCAGAATGTGCTGCTGGGCTTTGCGCCTGTGATCGAGAAGATTCTGGGCCTCCAGGACCCTCGCGCCGTGCGTGCACACAAGCCCACGCCCGACATGCCGTCCATCTTACACGCAGCCGCCGAGCCAGACACAGACTGCAAGTAGGGAGAACCCACGGACACCAAATCCCGAGCTTCGAACAGTAGCAGGTGTGTGTTTCTATACAGTCGAATTGATACGGAAACGCCATTCGCCAGCCTTGAAACACCAAGCTTCACCGTCGCATGCCACGGAGGGAAGGAAAAGGGAGAGGCGTCCTACGTAGTTAGTCCCTGTGTATTCATGATGGTTTTCTACTCTAACTCTTCTCCTGCAGTAGTCTAGTCGTCGCGGATGGGATTGAGCGCGCTGCGGCCGCCACTCGTCACGACGTGGTCGCTGCCCGGCATCACGCCCAGCAGTCCAAGTGTGGCCTCGGGCGGCTGCGGCGCTCCTGTCGACGCCATGCTGATGGACTTGCGTGGTGCCAGCAACTGCAGGGTGCGTGTGCTGCCCTGCGACAGCATGGCCTTGAAGCCTCCTCCTCCGCCAGAGGCCACAGCGGCTGTCGTCTTCTCGGCGGGCTCGGTCGCCTCGCTGTGGAGCCCGTCGCCTGTGTTCACGCTGCCGATGGGGCCTTGCGGTGGGTCAATATCTGCACCGTCGCCGTTCGCGTCAGGCGTCTCCACGAAATGCACGAGGTACGTGTCCATCATCGACACGTTCGTGAAGCTCGTCTTCTTGTGGAACGTGCACTTGATGTCCGGCATGCCCTTGACCACGTCCATGACCAAGGGGCTCACGAGCGTCTTCTCTGGCACGCCATTTGACTCGAGCTCGTTCGCAGTGAGCGCGTCAGGTCCCCACATGTCGTACCGCAGCGTCGACGTGCCGATCACACCGCCAATGATGTTGCCGATGTGGATACCTATCCGCATTTGCAGCCGCTCGCCCGTATTCGGGTCGATCACCTTGCGGACTTCCTTGTGCATATCGCGTGCCATCGCCAGCAGATCTCGGATGTGGCTGCGGATGTGCATCTGGAACTTGTGCTTGAGCGTCGAACGCCGTGCCAAGTGGCCTTGACGCTCCGACGTCATGCCCGCCAGCTCGCTCGCTCCCATAGGTAGCACTCTATTGCTCAAGGCCCGAGACAATGCGCTTCCAGTCGGCGTCGTGCCGGGAAGCGCTGGCGTGCCAGCGCTTCCCATGACCGGACCGAGGCTCATATCCACGTAGGGCAGGCCCGATACGATCACGTACGCGTCGCCGATGGTTTGCATCTTGAACACGCCATGCTTTTCGGTCAGCTTGTCGAACGCACAGAAGAGAGAAGCCAGGATGTTGACGACTTGAGCTGGATTCGCCTGCGACGCGATCGATGTGAAGCCCTTGATATCGGAAAACAAAATCCCCACTTGCTGGTGCTGGTCGCATACCGTCTCGCCTTCTTTCAGCCGCATCACGACCGCCGCCGGAAGCATTTGGTACAAAAGGCGATCGGCGTTGAGCGTCTCGATTTGCGTGCGTGTCTTGAGCCAAATCTGTCGGCGCGTGAAGAACTCGACGCTTTGTGAAGCTACCAAATTGGCTATCACGGACAGATACGTGAGCACGATCGGGTAGCTGGTCTTGAAGCGCTCGTTGAATCCCTGGATCGTGTTCTTGTCATCGGGACCTTGTGCGTACATGCGCAGACTCGTGAGCGTGACGCCAGTCACAAGAACGAGCGCCAGTAGGTTGAAACTCACGGCGTGGCGGTGAAGGATCGAGCCGCCGTTCGAGACCAGGAACATCACGAGCACAGCGTCGAGACACAGATTCACGTAGCGAGACGACGCATCGAGATACATGTGGTAGTTCATGCCCCACAGCAGTGCCTGCGGAAGCGCAAAGCAGCACAGGCCGATGAAGTAGATGAGCATCAGGATGTTGCGCAGCTTGAACTCGGTGTAATCTGGGAATTCGCTTGGCGCCTTGCGTGCGATGACCATAGCAAATGTGGCATATACAGACCGCGACACAAAGATCGTAGCGTACGTGGACCCGAGGATCGAGTACGGGCGCCCGTGCACTTTACTCTGCGTGAGGATGAGCTCAGTCGTGAGATCACGGAGGAACGCGAACACGGCGTAGGCGGCCATCGTGTGGAGCGTCGTGCGAGCGCCTTCAACACGGTCGGCCAGCGTCGACTCCAAGTACTTGTGCTCCATCTCGGCGTCCTTGAATAAGAGCATCATGTGGTGGATCTCCTGGGACATATCCTGTTCGACGCCCGACATGGCGAAGAGGTTCGTGTTTGGAGAGCCCAAGTCATTCAGACTCGAGGGCGGAGAGCCGAACAGAATCCGTAGGATGTCGTAACGAGCCCACCGCTTCTTGGCTCGTAGAAGCAGTCGCTGTTTCGTCACGCTGAGAAAGTCCGGATCAAAACCCCGCTTCCCGTGCGGCTCTGAAATGACCAGCGACTCACGCTTCATGATGTGCTCGAGTTGTCCGGCGCACGCCATCCGTGCGAGCTCCGACAGCGGCTCGCCGAGCATGTACGTGGTCATCGTGCCCTTGCCCTTGACTTGGATCTCTCGCTCTTCAAAGCTGAAGTGGCCTGCGAGTTTCTTGTACGTCACATGCGAGACCTGGCAGCAGCCCGTGACACCGGTCGACTGCATGCGGCTCGCAGTGTTGACCGTGTCGCCAAACAACGAGAACTGCTGCTTCTTCATGCCCACGAGGCCCGAGATCACACGCCCAGAGTGGATGCCGATGCGCAGCTTGATACCGTTGCCGTTCGATGCGCGACAGCGTTCCAGACCTGAAAGCATGTCGATTGCCATGGCAACGGCCCGCAACGCTGCCTCGCGGCCTCTGTCTTTGCCCTGCAGACCTGCACATGCCATATACGTCTTGCCCACAGTCTCCATCTTACGGACTCCGTGCTTCTGGCAGATCTGGTCAAAGAGCGAGTACACTCGGTCCAGTAGCGACACAACTTCCGTCGGGCTGAATCGTTGCACGAACGACGCAAAGTCGGCGATGTCGCAGAACAGAATGGTCACGTCCTTTTCGTCTTCACTGATGAGCGTCTCGCCCTTTTGCATGCGCTGCACCACGTGCTCGGGCAGCATGTTCTTGAGGATCTGCGTCGAGCGTCTCTGCTCCAAGAGCAGAGACCGTGACTGCAGGAAATCGCGGCGCATCGACATTTGCAGCGAGTAGCACGAGTACGCTCCGAAGCCGATCACGAAGACCATATACAGCGCGAACAGCAGCAGATCCGGCACATCCTGCGAGCTCGAGGTCTCTTCTTTCAGCCCAAACTTGTCGGCGAGCAGGTAAAAGGCGAAATTGAAAATCGACAGAGCGAGCGCGTACAGGAACTTGACACGGATGACCACGAAAAGGGCGATGGGATACATGGCCGCCGCGAACTTGCCCGTATCCGAGATGGTCAGCGTGAGTGCCATGCCGATGATCCAGTACGGCACGAGGATCGTGGCCTGGTAGTTTTCGAGGAAGAACTTTGTTCTTGCGATGCGCATGTAGAGCAGGTCGCACACAAAGTAGCTGATGCGAATGTTGATGTACGACTTCTCTCCTTCCCACAGCACTTCGTACACGGCGTACAGCGGCACCACGAACGCCAGAATCTTGAGACATAGGATCACACGAACGCGCTCACGGAACGCAAACGTGAGCTCGTACTCGGCTTCGAGCTGCTGGTGCTCCTCGCCCATGAACTCGAGTGACAGCGGATGGATGCTGGGTTGCACATTCAACGCCCTGGACGAATGGCCTTCGTCTTCTCGCAAGATCGGATCCGCCAAGCCGACTTCCTGCGCCAGTTCACGCTGCAGCGAGATGAGCTGCTTCGACAACTCGTCGTGCTCGGTTGGGCGGTCAAAATCCCGGAATTTCTGGCTCCATTCGCCGTCAAGAAGCGAGGCCGTGAGATCGCCACGCCCACCATTCGACTGCGGCGCCGATGTGCTGGTCGTCATGTCGTCCGACCGCGTGGACAGCGACGGCTCAGTCAGTTTCCCTCGGGCCAAGGCTGCGAGTGCGTTTGTATCAAGCGTCGATGCGGTCAGCACCACGGAGCCTTCAGAGGAGTTGGAGATCGGTTCGCCAAGTCCTGAGTCGATCTCTTGGATGATGTCGTCGCTCGACGGCAAGTACATTTGCTTGATGTACGTCAACGCAATGTCGGGCGCGATACACGTGATCGACGTGAAGAACATCAGTGCCCAGTACGTTCGCTCGTAAAACAGCATGCTGGCGATGCCATAAAAGTCGCGGAATACGTCGAACGTCGGCATGACACTGTACGTGCGCGAGTACAGCAGCACGAACACGAGGAACGAAACCAAGCCACCAAACAGCGCCAAGTAGTGGATGCGCGTCCACCGGTGGAGACTCTGCATGGTCAGCGCAGCTTTGAGCGAGACCGTGATCACGAGCACTCCGTACACCGCCGTGCCGTCAGTGAAGAGGCCGTTGTCGTGGCCATCAGGTGATGCGGTTCCACTGAGAGCACCCGTGGCGAAGAAGAACACGAGCATGGAGTGCACGATCGCATTGAGAACCCACACGCTGAGTCGCTTGATGCTGAGCTCGCTCTTCTTGAGCGACGTGCGGTACACAAACGGATACCTGAGCACGGTGCTGTCGCGAATGTCTTCGTCCGCGATGCCGAGCACGAAAATGGGAAGTAGCGTGTACAGCACGTTCCAGCCGACCATGAGGTAGCTCTCGTACAGTGTCTGGCCCGAGTAACCGTTGCGCTGGGAATACAGGAATAACGTCATGATCAGCGCCATGTTCTTGTAGAACGAGAAGAGAATCACTCGTGCCACACGGCGGTGATTCCAACGTCCGTGGACCAGTAGTAGCCGTGAGAGATGCCGGAACGTCGCGATTGCGAAGTCGGCAGCACGAACAGCTTGCATGCCTTCGTGGCCATAGATTCCCACGCCGACGTGGGCCTCTTGGATCATACTCACGTCGTTGCCACCATCGCCAACAGCAAGAGTTAACGGTGCGCCAGGTGCCGACTTCATGAGCCCCACGACTTGAGCCTTCTGCATCGGTGATAACCGACAGGCGACCACGGAGCTGCACTGGGATGCCAACTCGAGGAAGAGTTCGTGGGCCAACTGTGCCGATCCCACAGTCTCAGCGATGCTGGGGCGAGTCGACGTGTGGCGTGAACTGACTCGGTTCGTTTGGTTGACAGCCTGCTGCGCTTGCTTCGTGGACATCGCGGCTGGCTGCTGAGGCAGGGAACCGGCCGACTTTGTCGATGGAGACTCATTGTGTAGCAAATGAGCCGCACTTCCAGTCGCTGGATCGTCCCCAAAGACATCGAGTTGTGCCAGGCGAAGCACTTCCGTTGATGGGATTGCCATGCCAGCAATTCCATGGGCAGCGAGCTGAGCTCGTGGCTTCTTCAGGTGTGTATCTGCCAGCAGAAACTCGAGCGCTTCTCCGTTGATAACGAGCGATATATGGCGTGAAGCCACACCTGGAATCCACACACCCTCGCGCTTTAGCTTCCGCCGTGCGTTTGCGATTTCGTCCAAGCAGTCCTGCTTGTTCTTGCCCTTGATGATGATCATCTTGCTCTTTTCGCCGATGAGACCGCACATGTGGGCAACTGAGATCGCCGTCTCATCCTTGTCTCCCGTGAGCATCCACACATTGACGCCAGCCTGGACAAGTTGGTCGATGCATTCACGAACACCGTCTTGGAGCAGGTCTTCCACTCCCGTCGCTCCGAGCAGGTAGATCGACGTTTCGATTTGCTTGGCGACCTCGAGACACAGATGCTCACGATCTGACAGCGACTTCTTCGCCAAGTCATACTCGGCTTTCCAGGACACGAACTCTCGTTTGGAGAGCTTCCGGTATCCGAGCAGCAGCGTGCGGAGTGCCATCGCTGCGAAATAGTGCACGTGGAGCCCGAGCTTGCTGATATCTTGGGCGTTCGCAGCGTTTGCAAACATGGTCGTGTCGGCGCCCTTGCAAAAGAGGAGGATTTGGTCTTCATCCACATCGGCATCGGCCCCTAGGTCGGTTTCCGAGTCAAAAGTCGTGTCTTCAGCATCGCTTCGTTCTTGATCCGTGTCGTCGTCGTTTTCTAGAGCACGTTCCAAATCGGTTAGCGAGAGGGAGTCCATGCGAACGAGTCCAACGTCCAAGGACTTCTTACTGGATGACGTTTGCTCCCGACGAGACTTCCTCCTCGCCTTTTTCCTTGCTCTCTTCGCCTTGGATTCACCGTCTTGACGATGCACTTGCTGCACGAGTACTGACATGCACTTGCGCACACTGTCGAACTCGTTTAGTGCGAGGAGACGATATGTCTCACGGACACCGAAGATGCGGATGTGGATCAAGTCGCCGTCGCGCTCTTCAAAGACGCATTGAAACTCTGCGGCCGCGTTGAGCAGAGCGACCTCATCGGGCGACGAGCCAAAGTATTTGAGGTTTGGCGGCGGGTGATGGCCGTTCGGTTTTGAGGACTGGCTCGTGCCTCCGTCGCCACCGGATGCCAAGAAGTCGCCTAAGCTGGAGGTGTCTTTTGACTTGAGCGGACCCAACTGACTCGCGTTCGACGTGCGTTCGCTCACCGTGCGGCCGTTCGGGACCGACGACGACGCAGCCGATACGGAATTGTTGACATTCGTCTCCGTCTCCTCCACAGTCGCTGACGCCGAGTGGCACAGCAACAAGCAGCGAAAGAATGGCCGAGCCAGTTCCAGCGAGTGCTGCTCGCGACCAGCATACTTCGCCTGGTTGTCGATCATCTTGGCCAGCTGATAGAATGGACGCACGTCCTTCTCGGAAAGCGAGGCGTGCTTGGTGATGCGTCGTCCGTCGCCCGACCGACCGCTGGAAGAGACATTTCCGTTCACAGCAGTCTGAGAGTTGTCGCCGCCACGAATGCTATTAGAGCCCACGGATCCAGTAGTGAAAGACGGGGCGTTCTCACCCATCACGCCGCTGCCCTCCGGGATCTTTGTCATATCGCCTGCTGCGTTTGCGAGCTGCCGCAGCTTCATGGTGGTGCCGTCGTAGATGATGCCGCCGATGCTGCACACTTTGAACAGCATTTGGTTGCGTGTGAGCGTGCCCGTTTTATCGCTGAAGATGTACTTGATCTGGCCCAGATCTTCGTTCACGTTACTGGTTCGCGCCGTAACACCGACGCCACCGCATTTCAGCTTGGGGTCCTCTTCAATTCGACGCGCTTGGTACCATTTCACGACCTCGAGCGAGATGTACAGCGAGATTGGCACCATGTTGTTGTACAGGATCAAGTACGTGACCCACGCTTCTAGGAACCCGCCTGGACTGAACTTGGTGATGAACGGAAGCGCGGCGGCGTGGGCAGGACTGGCGTGGACGTGCTTGGAAAATAACGCCGACTGCACGGAGCTGACGCAGCACACTGCAAACAGAACCGAAAAGATCAAGAGGATGCAGCGGTTGGCGATCCGATCCAGGCGACTGAACTTGGACGGGATAGCCTTCATGTTCTGGATCAGCTTCGAGTCGTTGCCTGCGCCCACGACGACGCCAATCGCCCACTTGGTATTGCATAGCTTCATGCCACGCAGCATGACGTTTTCGATCGTGATGGGCATCTCTTCCACGTCTGGCGCAGCATGGCTGTCACCGAGACCATTGGTGTCAGTGTCACCGTGGTGCTGGGCCTTGAACGCTGTCAGGTCGGTCTTGGCCTGCTCGCTTGTGAACGAAAGCCGCATGACGCCGTCGAAACTATACAGCCGCTTGTTAGGCGCCTCGCATCGAATCTCAGCGCTCAACGCCGCGGCAAAGTCGAGCGCATTCCGCGGCGTGACTTGGTTCCACTTGACGCAGCGCCGCACCTTGAGGTTGCTCTCTCCGTCGAGACTCGAGGTCTCGCACATGGCCTCGCCGGCCTCGTGGCTCGCAAACAGCAGCACGACGTCAGCCGGCACCTGCTCCTTGTCGTAGATCTTGACCACGTGGCCCACACGCAGGTGTTTCCAGTAGATGGGCTGGAATGACGGCTTCGATCCGTTGCTCGTGCCTCCGTCAGCCAGCACGTGGCTCGCGTCGCCGATCTTGGCCGTGGTTTGGCTCGCTCGCTCGCCGCCTTCGGGCGTCGCGCCCAGCACGTCCACCTTCTGGTGGTTCACCGTGTAGTCCTGTTGATGCCGCGCTCTGTCTTCGAGTCCTTCCTTGACCATCGTAGCCAGCAGCACCATCGCCAATGGGCCGATCGTCGAGTACTCGTTTGTAGGCGACAAGTCGGTACACAACTGCAGCAGCGAGATGATCAAAAAGTAAAAGTTGGCGATGCGGCGGAACTGCTCGAACAGCGACTTGGCCATGAAGTTGAAGGCAGTGTACTTGGACGTCCGCACGGCGTTGGCGAAGTACAGTTCGCCCTGGTGCCGCTTGTGCATGTACGTCGCGTACTCGTGCGTGCGCCGCACGTCGTTGATGAACAGCACGCGGCTCTTGGCCTCCACAGAGGCCACAGACGACGCGTCTCCCGTGTCTGCCTGTGTCAGCTCCTGGCCGGGGACTTCGCGCACGCGATTCCAGTGCAAAAGCCTCGCGAAGAAGGACGTCGGGCCGCCGCCGGCACCGGCGTTGGACGGCCGCGAGTCGGACAGACGCGTCGTGCCTGCGCGGTAGAGGTACGGCGGCAGCGACATGGCAAGCGGCGTGTATGGAGGGGGAAGCGGGCGACTAGAACGGGCTAGACGGCCATATACGACGACGATGGGGAGGGGAAAGCAGCCGAGACACGGGGCTTGTGGGCGTCGTAGGAGGGCGGTTCGGGCGACTCGGGCGCCGTTCTTGCGGCAGCCAACACGCCGCGCACGACGGGAATAGATCCAAGCCGCGGAGAGGGCGGTATCGGCGTCGTTAAAGCGCTATTCGCACGCGCGATGACGCGTCCATAACTGCCGCGACTTCCATTTTCATCCGTCAATGCCAAAGGACAACTGAAACGGATTGACAGTCACGCGCATTGATTGGCTAAATCTGTTATTGTATCCATCATTAATTGGTTATATATGTGTAAACTGTAACCAATCAACGTACGACAACGCATTTTACAATGCACGCAAGTAGTATACGGCCGCTTCGATCTGTACCTCGTCACTGGGAAAAGCCACTATCGACAACAATGGGCTCCGACATGGCGATCGTGGGCGGCTTCATGGCGCTGCCGTGGAGCGACTGCAGCGCAGTTCTGCTGAGCTACGCCGTGGCGTTCGTGTTCGCGCGCGTCTTCTTCAGCTGGTGGCTCTTCCGCGACTACGAGGTCAAGGCCTGGTCCACGCAGTGGCTCTTCTCATTGTCATTCACCTTCTCCTTCAGCCTGTTCGAGATGGTGCTGTTCGAAGTCATGGACGTGCTGAGCGTGGCCTCGCGCCAGTGGGTCTGGCGCGTCGACCTCATCGCCATGACCTACTTGCTCGTCGTGATCCAGCCGCTCGCGCTGTTTTTCAACATGGCGAGAGAGTACGGCCTTTCTCGCAAGCCGGCGCTCGCCACGGCACTCGTGCTGTTGGCTGTGTACGTGTATCTCTTCTGGCGTCTGGGCAGCGTCGTGCAGCACGGAGACGTGGACGCAGCGAGCGACGTGCTGTTCTCCATCCGCAACTTCGTGAGCCGCGTGAGTCTGCTGGGCGTCGTGCTCATGGCTGTGCTCTCGGGGTTTGGTGCCGTCAACTGCCCGTACGAATACCTGTCGTTCTTCTGGCGGCGCGTGGCGGAAGAAGACATCGAGTTCCTGGAGAAGCGACTGCGCCACAATATTGACATCCTGTTTGCGAAGAAGAAGCGCCTGAGAATGGAGCTGCTCGCGAGTGCAAGACGAGTGAGGGACAGTCCCAGTGCAGGGCTCCTGGCCAAGGCTGTATCCTGGTTCAAGAAGCCCGATGAGCACGCCGGTGAGCTTTACATTGCAGGATATAACTGATCTATGACCCAGTGGTCGGCTGACTGCTGTTGTGACTGTAGAAACGTACGTCAAGAGCCTGGAGATGGAGATCGACACGCTCGAGAACCTCGGTCGTGAGCTGTTTCTGGAGATCCACGACATGCGCGACGTCCAGCAGCGCAATGTGCGCGCACGCACGCTACGAGGACGCGTGTTCAACCTGTTTGGGTACATTCTGTCCGTGTTCTGCGTGTACAAGATGATCATGAGCACGATTAACATCATCTTCCGACGGAACCGCGAGAAGGACCCCATCACAGACGCCATCGAGAAGATCCTGTACGTGTGGCCGTCGCTTGCGCTCTGGGTACGTTGTGTCTGTGTTGATCAGAGGACAGCAATGGGATTCAAGAGTACTAAAGCTAATTACCGCCTGTAGATCAACCTGCGGTTCATCTCGGAGATGGCGTCGCTGGTGTTTGTGGGCATCCTCGTGTTCACGCAGACGCGCGGCTTCCTGCTTACCATCGTCAAGGTCTTCCGCGCGTGGTCCAGCATCGTGTCGTCCAACAGCGTCGTGCTCTGGCTCGCGCAACTTATGGGCATGTACTTTGTCTCGTCCTTCGTGCTCATGCGCATGAACTTGAACCCGACCCACAGGTACGATCTCACTGACGAATTCGAAAAAACAAATTCATTCGAATTCGAATGTCTGAATCCTATTTTTCGCTTTTCACACGCAGACGCCGCATCGACGAAGTGCTGGGGGACATCGAGTTCAATGTGTTTCATCGGTATTTCGACATGGTGTTCGTCGTGAGCGCGAGCTGCAGTGTCACGGCGCTGTTTCTGCTCAAATATTCCAAGGCCTCGCGTACGACGAACGACTACAGCGCGCACGACAAGTTCCCATAAGTTAAAATAGAGAATACTATCACTAACCCTCAAATTTCCATGTCGAGATTTTGTTCAGTGCCGAGACCTCAAGCAGTGCTTGTACGTGACTACATCGCTCGCCATGACTCGACAGGCTGCACGCTGGCTACGAAGTTTCGCTGCAAATCTTGCTTTGGAAGGAGCATCCCACTGTGGTGGTACCTCCTTGTGGAGACGTGGCGAAGGTATCCACTCGATGCAAGCACCAAGGCGTTCTCGAAGTTCGAGTCGAACCCAATGGTGAGCCTTGTAGCAGCCATCAACCGACGCATGCAGTTGCTCTCGTAGAGTGCTGGACTCGTTCTTCTTGCCTCCGATGACCCGGCACGCGCCTTGTCCAGTGCCTGATCACACTGTTGGGTTCCGACCCTCTCACAACTCGCAAGTCCTCCGCACCTGTTGTACCTCCGGTGAATACCCACCGAACCCAACAGAGATCCACGGGTCCCCGTCTCGGAATTTCGGAATGAAGAGAGAGGATCTGCCACGTGAATAACCTGTTTCACTCCGCAATTTCCCCAACCAAGCGCAAGTCACCTCCACCAAGCTACCCGCAGTCGTCTCACTGGATAGAAGACAAAGACAATGACCACAATCACGGCATATCACGTGTCTTCCGAGGCTACACTCAGCGTCGTGGAGCGCAATGTTTGTGACGACACCAAACGCGACGGATTTCTGGTCGGCGCAAACGTTGCGTGCTTTTCAACGACGCTCTTCCGTGGCCGGCTACCCACGCAGTCTCCGTATCCGCGTGGAGCTAAGCCGGGTGAACGAGTCTACCGCTACGTCGTGCAGTTCAACCCGCGCGACTTTATCAAGTTCAAAATGGCAGAATCTTTTGGTCAAGTGCACTACCTCCTTCTTCAGAGAAGCCGCCGAGCCGAGTTGGACGTCGCCCAGCGTCTGCGTGAGCGCATTCCGAACAGCGAAGATGCGGACTGGGACACGTACTTTCCCAACGGCCGTGCCAATGAGTACACTACTGGCGGCATGTTTGTGAACGTGATGTTTTGGCACGATGTCCAAGTCGCGAATGCTCGAGGTGTTGCCATCGTGAAGCAGCGAATCAAACCTTTCTCATACCCCCCAGTTCACGCGATGGAGTTGGACGTGTGGTTGAGTCGCATTCCTGACGAGACGATTTCGGGCTCGAGTTCGGAGGTTGCCGAGGAGGAAGTCCCTGACGAGACGACCTCGGGCTCGAGCTCGGAGGATGAAGAGGAAGAAGGCAAGGAAACAGAGTCAAGCTCTGCTTCATCATCTGACTCGGATGGCGACGAACAGAGTCCAAGCGATCCGGACGACAGCTCGGATGGACGCGACAGTGACAGTGACGACTCGAACTCGGTGTCAGCGTCCGCGTCCGATTCTTCGTCTGAGAACTCGGTCGCTGGCGACCCGGGTCGTGACGTCGACGCACTCGCGAGTGCCCTCAGCAACACGAAATTGAAGTGAGGTATGATCGGCCACGCAGATTTGTGAGGTATCGAGAGCGAGAGATCAACATCATGGCAGCCTTGCCTTTCTGCATTTCCATTGTTAATCTTGATAAAGCTGCCCAATCTTCTTCGTTGGTCTCTCATCTACACACACACCTACTTGTTCTTGATGTGGGACGGCGCGACGAGGAAGATGTACACGTTGTCGCTGGTCTTGAGCAGGCCTGGACGCTGGGCGGCGCGCTGCTTCTCCACCACAAGGCAGCGGATGTCCTCCACGACTGTCGGGTTCAAGTTGAAGTAGTTGTGGCGGATGGCGTGGACGTTGTTGTCCATCCACGTCGTGTCGACCACATCCATGTCCAGATACTCAAACTTGTCCGTCTCGAGCAGCGACGTGACCGGCTTCGACGCTTTCCTCTTTCGATGCGACTGCGTCTTCTTCCTGCCTCGACTGGAGCTCTCCGTCTCTACGAACGACTCCTCCTCTGGTGTCAGTCGGCGGTTGTAGGCGTACGCTGCGACGCCCTCGAAGCGGCCACGCTGGTTCACGAGGGCGATGGCCTCGTCCATCTCGCCCGGTGACAGGTTGTGGTTCGCGAGATGCGTGCCACGGTGACTCAACGGCAGAGCGCCACTGCCAGTGACAGTGACAGTGGCGCCACCGAGAACCGCATCCTCCTCCTCTCCATCGTCGTCCGGGTCGCGGTGGATCATGTGGCCTCGCTTGCCCAGCGAGTAGTTGAGCGGGCCGAACACCGACGTCTTGGAAAAGATCTCCGAGTAAAACAGCGCACCGTCCATGTTGTCAGCGTACAGCGTGATGCAGCGGCAGATGCGTCGCGACTTGTCATACGAGCCGCCACGCTTGACAAACGCGTTGCGCTCGAAGTCTGGGTTCGCGAACGTAAGCGTCGCGAGCGTCGCACGCCTCAGTCCCTGGTCGCTGAGTGTCGGTGGCTCGTCGGCAGGATGGAACACGTCGTCCAGCAAGCCCAGATTCAGGCAGTGGAAGTAGACGCGGGCGCCCATCGAGTGGCCGATGATGTGGATCGTCGTGTACCCGGCGTCGATCAGACTGCGCAGGAAGCCGCGGAACGCTCTCGCTGTCCGCTCGCTTTGGCTGCCGATGTCTCGAGCCTGGAAGTACGCGAGCGCGCCGCCGCTGGGCCAGCTGAAGACAAACGGATGGATGTCGGTGGGGAAATCGCCCAGGGCGAGCAGCTGCGCCAGGCGGTTCATCGCGTAGTTGAGCGAGCAGTTGTATCCATGGAGTAGGATCAACGCCTCCTTGCCTTCCGTTGCGGTAGCCGACTGAAGATCCACGTGGTCGATGCTTGGGATGGAGCTCTCTCGGTAGACCAGACGCTTGGCCGACTCGAAGCGCTTCGTGCCACGACGAGGCCGCGTTTGGTCGTTACGAGCCGCAGTGCCGTGGCTCTTGTAGTGGACCGAGTCGGTCGGGGACCGTAGCAGCGGCACGCAGTCAGCTGCACACGTAGGAGTGGCATCGCCTGTGCCATTGTGTTGAGTGAGGTGCCGCACGGCTGGCAGGAATGTGAAGAACCCACCGGACACGGAGCACTCGACGCTAGCCACACCCCAGTGGATACCACCTTCAGCAGCGTGCTTGGGCCAGAACAGGATCTGCTCGGGACGCGTCTCACCGCGGTTGTGGCAGTAGCCGATGCGGATGTTCACGAAGCAGTAGCCGCTGCCATGTTCAAAGCTGCGGTATGGGCCGATGGGGATGCCGTGGGCCCACTGGCCCGTGAGCCGCTCGCCATGGAACGACGTGTCGGTCCACATGCCATACCCGTGCGGTCGGTTTTCATTGTCCAGCCCGCCGCAGTACGTGATAGCGTTTCGCTGGGTCGTGTACAGACGCCGTGCCCAGGACTGGTATGTGATAGTGTTGCTCTGGGCGTCGTGGCGCCTCACGTTCCACCACTTGACCGTGTCGAACTTGTTGTTGAGCACCATCCACGGGTACACACGGTGCGTGAAGTAGTAAATCACGACCGTGAGGCACTCGGCGACCACCAACAGGATCACGACTACCCAGCGGAGGCTCTTCTGCGTGCTCGTGAGCATGTCCTGGTCGCCTATCCACAGAACGGATGCGATCTCGCCCGTGATGGCGTACCCGAGCATGAACGCGATCAAGGCCCAGTACAAGAGCCATCGGATGAGCAGCGCCACGCGTACGAAGATGTATATCACGGCGATCACAGCAGCGATGTAGAACACGCTGTCCGACGTCACGCTTTGCGTCTCCGTCGACGTATCTGCGTCATTTTAGACACAAAACCACGATTAGAGATCTCCAAAAAGGCGGTTTAGTCATCCTGAACACGCACACTTGGCCCCAAATGCGATGGTCGCGAGCACCGACAGTGTGTAAAACACCACAATCCACGTCACGATCTGGGCCGTGAACGAGTACTATCAACAGCCACACAGCAGCGTCAGTACGAAGCTCCATACGTCCAAATTATCCACAGTACGCACCTGCTTGTAGACACCTCGGTAGCGGCGCTGCAGCCGCCGCTGCGTCATGAACCGGAACGAACTGCCACAGCACACTCATCAGCATCTCTTCCTCCCATTAACCACTCTCTGGAAGGCTACAAACCCTTCGAAATCGAACTGCGCGTGTGCATTTGCCAGCTCGTCTTCGTGGATAGTGGTCGGGACCGAGGATTCCTCAGGCCCCAGAACATCACTGACGCTCGAACTCGCGTGGAGATACGCCATCGAGTCACTACTGCGGGCGGTGGACTGCGTGTGCGCTGCGTCGGCACCCAGAAGACGCTCCGTGAGCGCCACGATGCCGCTGGTGGCGTCCGCGGCCGCGCTCATTAGCTGAGCTCTTGGTGGGTGAAGTGATGAGACACTTTGATCTGACGATCATGAATCAGATCAGATGAAGGAATCAGAACTGTGTTGAGAAGTTACACTGTAACCCATCTGACTTGACGTTACCAACCTGATATGTTTTGGTGACTAGCTGACAGCATTGCTGATGTCAAGTAGGTGTTCTTAACATGCCCGCCTTTCTGGTGACGCAGCAAAGTGGAATTCCAAGCACGTCCCCAAGAGCCACACGCAGCGAATCCGACGGCCATGGCACATCTTCGACGCCACCGCGACGCCGATGAAGAGGCTCTGCAGGCGGCGCTGCAGGAGTCTGTCACGTACGTCAAACCTCGCACTCCAAAACCGTGGTTTTCTGGGCTAAAATGGCCTAGTAGATCCACTAATTCGCCTTTGTACCCATCTCTCTTCCCACAGTCCCGACTTCATGGCGCAGATCTTGCAGGCGGAGGCGCATCAGCCAGCACGGCCAGCATCATCAGTGTCTTCTCCGTCTATTGCTGCGCGTCCTCGCACCGAGAGCGGCTCCAGAGCTGTCGGCATCGTCCCGCAAGCGGCTTTTGTAGATGATGAAGACGACGACAGCGACGGCTCCGTGCTCGGAAAGCAGCGTGCCAACGACTCGGAGGGTGTCACAGACGACGAGGAAGAGGAAGACGGTGCGATTCATGTGCTTCTTGCTCTCGAAAACACTCTGGATCATGCTAACTCGCGGTTTTGGCAGTGAACGCCGACCACAAGTTACTCAACTTCGCCGAGTTCTTGCTGCTGGACATCCTGCTTTTCCTGGACGAAGACGCCGTGGGCCAGTGCCTGTGCGCATGCAAGCGACTGCGAGCCGTCGCCAAGTCCGAGGTCGTGTTTGAGACGCTTTGCCGCCGCATCTTCCCATCGCAGAGTCCGCGCGTGGCCCATGCGCAGCGCATGAACAAGTTCGTGCTGCGCAAGTTCCCGACGTGGTTCGACATGCTCGTGGAGCGGCCGCGTGTGCGTCACAACGGCTTCTACGTGCTCAAGACATTCTACTACAAGAAGCCCGAGCTCAACATGTGGACCACGGACATTCTGCCGGGCACGATCCTCCAGGTCGTGTACTACCGGTACTTCTCCTTCCAAAGAGATGGCACCGTGCTGTACGCGATGCTGTTCAAGGCGCCACACGAGGCCGGCAACATCCTGGCCAAGGCAGAGGCCAACAAGGACGTGTTCCGCGGGTCGTACCAAGTGGATCGTGACGAGGTGTTTGTGAGCGTGCCGACCAACCACTGTGTGGTCGAGTTCAAGCTCCGCATCCAGAAGATCGACCCGGTGACGGCCAAGATCCGCGGCAAGCACTCTGTGCTCGTGCTGCAGGAGCACATTATGTTCTCGGAGCCTAACCGCACGGGCTGGGTCGAGGCCTTCGACACGCACGAAGAGGAGTTCGGATTCTATAGGCGATGGGGCCTGTGAGCTGGTCGGAGTGTGAAAAAATACGGTAAGATGAGAAGGGATGTCTATAGGATACGGAAAGGAAGGGAGATCTTCCTCTCGTATCTGAGCCAGGAATAGACCTACGTGCTGCGTGTGTGCCTGTGATTGTGCTTGAGTGCCTGGGTTGAGTCGATGCTATCTCTGGTGTGTTGATGCGGTAGTTTGTCATTTGTGCCTCTAGCGGCTTCATAGCAGCACTTCACGACCCGCTACCTTCCCCATCCAGCACCACCATGGCGCCGATCGTGCTCAAGAAGCGTGACGACAACAACACGCCACACACGACCAGTGACAGCAAGACCTCCAAGGTGACTGTGGTATCCACGGCGGCGAGAACGACAGTCTCACGTGAGAAGAAGGATTGTGACAACAACGCTAACGTGAAGAATGCTGAAGAACCAGCGGCTCGTCGTGCGATTTCTTCTTCTTCGTCCACTGCGTCGCGCACGTCGGTGAAGTCAGCGACCACCTCTTCGTCCAAGAGCAAGGAGCCACAGAAGCCCGAGACTCCTGAGACTCAGACCCGTACGAAGTCAGTCAAGGCGGCAGCTCCAGCTGCAGGAAGCAAGCCGGCTACAACAATCGCCGCTGCGGAGAAGCCAGCGGCACCTGGGAAGGCAGCGCTGCTTCTGCCGTCTGCGACGCTCCACAAGCACAAGCAAGCACCAGTGTGGGCCTCTGGCAAGAAGAAGCACAAGTCGTAAGTCTCTTCGTCACCTCCCTCTCTCTCTCTCTCTATGTCTCTCTCTCTCGAACCCTTGGATGGTAACTCTCTTTGTCGATGTCGTCAGGAACTTTGGTGTAGCGTACGACGCTGGCTCCATCCCGTGCCGCATCAACCACGGCGGCATCAAGAACGCCGTGCAGTGGATCAAGGCGCCCGAGACGCTCGACTTCAACCCACTGCTCATCACGTGCGTTGAAGGCTTCCAGGAGACGGAGCACCCTTTCGTATTCCTCGCGCGCACCATGTTCCGTGAGCTCGTCAAGTTGGACGACGCGCGCGAGAAGACGCTGCCAGTGCTACCACAGGTGATCCCGGCCCTACGCGTGGCGCTCATGGCCAGCGATGACGACGTGTTCCTCATGGCGCTCGAGGCTACGCGGCTGCTGTCGGATCTCGTGGAAGAGGACATGAACACGTACCTGCCCAAGCTCACGCAGCAGATCCACCGCAAGCTTCTCACCAAGCAGCTCCGTGGGCCTGTCGAGGACACGCTCGTGGCGCTCGAGCGCAACGGCGGCAAGGAGGCGCTCGCAATCATTCGCAACAAAATCCCGACCTACGTCTCGGTGCACTAATTGCAATAATACGTATTTTTATCATTATTTATTCCTGGATGTACGGGAATGCCTGGAAGTCGGAGTAGATGAGCTGTCCATGCGAGTCGAAGTGGGCAGCTCTGTAGCAGCGCTGGCAGAAGAACATGGGGTCGCCGATGCTCATGCGGTCGCCGTAGCACACGTACTTGGCGCTGTAGTTGGTGCAGACCATGCAGCTTTTCAGCTGGCGGTTGTGAGTGTTCGGCAGTCGCAGAGGGAAGTCCTCGGTGGGGTTGGCCGAGTCTGTGCTTGGATTATACAGCCGCGCGTCTCGCAGCCGCACCAGGTGCTCGCACTCTCCTTGGTGAATATACACGCCTGGCAAGTCCATCTTGAGAGCGAGCTCAGCGAACGTCGTGGTTTCGAGAGTCTTCACGGGCACCGACGTTTGGAGACCACTGCCCAAGTACTTGACCACGCGCGACGGCTTGGCGTATACCCACGCGAGGATGTTGGTGGCGTAGTCTACATTCATAGCCTCGCGGCGATCGACGTAGAACATTTTGTCATAGTAAAACAACTTGGCGTGGCGGTTGTGGCTCTCGAAGCGCTGGTCGTAGCTGCATACTACAGTGTCCAGCAGCTGGTGGACGCGCTGCGAGCCCAACACAAGGAACGACTGCGTTCTCGCTGGGTCTTTCGACGCGTGAAGCACGTCAAACCACAGCAGCAACTCGTGCTTGTCTTCCTCGGGCTCTACCAGCGCCTCTTCTGCTTGCTTTTGCTCTTCCACAGACGCAAGCAGTGTGCGGGAGCGCCATGTCGCGGCCGTCGTCGCCGTCGGAAGCTGAATCTGTGCCGCCTCCTCTCGATTCGACGCGCTCTCGTCATCTCCTCTCGCCTCGTCATTCGCCTTTTTGCAATTCGCATCCATCACCGACGGCGGTCGCCGTGCAAACTCAAAGGACATCGACGTCTGCGTGTCAGCGGCGGACCGCTTGGTCTGCATGAGCCGCTTTTTAAAGTGGAACTTGGCGAGAAACGCGGCCAGTCGGTCGGGCGGACGCCGCAGCTCCCGAAGCAAATCAATGGGCGGCAGTGCGCTGAAGACGTGTCTGTACTTGCTAATCAGCCGCTGCCGCATCTTGTGCTGCTGCCTCAGTCGCCGCCGCTCACTCGTCTCCGTCTGGTCCGAGTCGTCCGTGTGCAGCGTCAGCGCCTCGTCGTCGGGACTCGGGTCTTCGTTTTCGTACAGAATCCACCGCGCGATGGCTCTATAGCGCCTCAGCCGCTGCATGTAGGGCATCGTAGCCTCGCCACTGGTCGGGAACGCGTCGTTCCAGCGCCGTAGCGCCTCGTACAAGTGCACGTCGACCTCCTGCTCTAGCGGACGAAGCGCGATGTCGGACGTGCTGATATCCACATCTGAGACTGACTCTCGCTCCAAAACGCTGGGCTCAGAGCTCACAAGCGGAGGGAACAGCTCCGCGAACGACTGCGCAGCGTCAGCGTCTGTAGCGTCCGTCACAGAGGCGCCTCTGCCTCGCATTGGTGCCGACATATTCATGCGCCTCTTCAATGCGAGTGTGATGTGGGTGGTCTCCAAAGATGTCACTATGAAACGTCACTTTCACGAGAACAAACCCCCTGAACAGTGACAAGAAAGTCATTTCGATAGTCGTCCATTGACACGAAGAGCTCACATCAGGAACTGAACTTGACTCGCGTCTTCGCGCGTGAGCCGCAGCACCTTGCGATCTCCCTGCTGGTTGTTCCCCGACTGTCCTTCCTTAAGCACTAGAAACTGGAAGCGACACGTCTGGATGACCTGCTTCAGGTCTCCACTCGCACCGCCACTTGACGACGGGGCATGGGCGAAGCTCTTGAGCACGTCGAGCTTGTGCTCTTTGATACATGCCTGCTGCATCTTGAGCATGCCACCAAACAAGCCGGCATTGCCGCTGTTCCACCACCGCACGCTACCTTCACGAGCTGCATACGACACGATGATCTGGCCGTCGCCTCGGAACCCGACGGCTGAAATCGCGGAGGTGTGGCCGTCCAGCACTCGCCACTTGGTTGCTGTGCGCAAGTCGTAGATCACGATCACTGCCTCCATCGTGCCGATCGCCAGACGCTGCGTCTCCCTGTGGAAGTCGATCATCGGGAATCGCCGCACGAGATTATGCAGGCACCTCGTGCTCAGCTCGAGGCACCGCTTGCGTCGCTCGGGCTTCGTCGGATCAAGACAACACATGATCGTATCGATTACCGATGGAAGATGTCGGAACATGAGCAAGTAGTGCGTGTTCACGAGCTCGGTGAGGTAGAGCAGGATGCACTCGCGGAAAGCATGCGGCCGCTCAGCGTTGTTCATCTCCTGTTGAAGCAGAGTGAGCACGAATGCACTCTCACACGCCCCAAGCTCGACGAGCAAGCTCAGTGCGGCGTTGCTGCCACCACTTGCGAGCACACGCGCATTGCTACCAAACGAGGGGCTGTCTCCTCCGGGATTTCGCTGCTTCTCACGCAAATCGATGAACAGCAACTGGGTAATCAGCGACGAGAGATCCACGAGGTGCGGGCGGAACAGCATCAGGCCCTTTGTCAACAGCTCGGCGGCGACAGAAGCTACGTGCTGCACGGGTGCGCGAAGTAGTGACACCAAGATGTCACACACTTCACGTGCTCCAGCGGGCGAGATCTCTCCTGGGTAGCACGTGCCGATCATACTCAAAAGGATCACGAGGGAGCCGAGACGAGTGACAGTCAGCGCGCTGTCGACGCTGTGTGTGGACAGCGTACCGTTAAGCTTGCCACCCGTTTCTGTTTCGAGTCGAACAATCTCGCAGTGCAGCTTGGCTGAGTACTCCGCACAGAGAGAACTTCTTGAGGGTGGATGTAGCCGTTTGATGGCGCTGTTCAGCAGCGCGCGAGCCGCCAGCTGCGTGTATTCACACGGGTGAAAGCCATACTTGGCCAGGAACTCCAACGACGGCTCGCGAAAGAACGGCACGTAGTCGGGAAGCACAACTGAATGTTGCGTGATGAGCTGACTCCACAACACGTGAAACTCTTCTTTGTTCTTCGGCGAGGACGGGGGGAGCGGTGCTGCGGACTCGATGTTGTTGTCGTCTGCCTTGGAATACTTGTGTTCCATCAGGTTCATGCACAGCGAGACGATACCCAGAGCAACGTTCGCACTCAAAGCCGACGAATGCTGCCATTTCCGCGCGAATGGGTTGCGATCATCTTTCGAATTGTTTGACAGTGGGGAGAAGACGGACTTCCACGGCAGCGGTATTGACAGTGCACCCGATTCTTCGTCCAGCAGCACACATGAAAACAAAGTGTGCGGTGAGTCTAGGCCGAGCAGATCACGGCAAGCTCGATCGATGTCCGGTGATGCTCGCCATGACAGCAAAAACGCCAACAGGAGGAGTTCGATTGATCCAACCGCGTACGGGGAGCCAGTCATCGACCATGGCTTCGGTTTGTTCGCACCCTTGCTGTCTTCTGCGCTCCAAAGAGCGTGGTAGTAGGCCTTCCAGTTTGTCTTGATGACTTCAGCACTCTTGTTGACACTGAACTTGATGAGATGAACAGCCGAATCGCCAATCGTCAGCTTCGAGCACTCGACTGATGACGCCTCCGCTTCTTCGCCGCTCGGGTTGATTGCTTCATCCAGTGCTGAGTTTCCTCCATCGTACATGACAGCCGATGGTAGAGATCTCTCCAGCACGCCAGTGTCGAGACTCCAGACGTACACCATCCCGTCGTCGCACTCGACGATGATTTGGCCACGGTCCGTCAGCCACTCCAACGATCGAATCGAATCAGGATGCTCACAGAACTCCATCACACATTCCCACTCGATACCGCTCTTGCTCGTAGGTCTACCTGATATCGTTTGCGATGATAGCAGTGATGAAGGTCCGTGGGCGTACGGGTTCTGGAGATACACGGGTGCGTACACGTTCACGGTGTTGTCTTCACCAATGGTTGCGACAAATCGTTCAGGGCAGATCGTATTTTCACGAATCCACGGCGAAATCAGCACTTCTTTGATCAGGCCGCGGTGTTTCTTGAATCTTTGCAACGATTTCACCTCCAGGTCAAACGACGAATCCTCTCCAGACCGCAGGGTCAGTTCAGAGATGCGTAAGACTCCATCAGCGCAGCCACTGAAGACCATGAAGTTGAGTGACGGTTCCGATTCATCCTTCAGCGACTGTGGGACTGCAGGGGGAGTAGCGGATGCGTTGTTCGGGTTCGGATGGATCGGTGGGCTGTGGTGTATGCTCATATGTCGACTCGACATACTTCGACGTTGTGCCGGTGGAGGAAAGCGTGCGCGGTAGAACGGGTTCTTATCGGAGACGAGACTCGAGTCCTCCATGGGCGCGCCTCGTTGTGAAACTTGAGCCTTGCGGGCAGAGCTATACACCCCGCCATTCGAGGTGTTTGGCACACTGCCAGTCGTTGTGGCACGAGTGATAACTGGAGGGCCGTGATCGGAAGATACCGAAGCACTGGTCAGCGGTAGCCAACAACAATGAGCAACAGCATTCACTTTCGATCGGTGGCAGGTCGCTCGGACAACATTGCTCGACTTCGATGATGCCCTAGCTGACGCAAGAAGCTGGAACTCAAGTGATCCGTCGTCGAAGCCTTTCACGACGACTGGGACATCCAATAAATACTCCGAGTAAATATCCTCGCTTGATACAGAAGCTCCACTGATGGAGGCCCTTCGATGTCTCGTGATTGAAGCCGGAAGGAATGCTGACACAGGCCCAAGAGCGTTCGCAATTGCACTCGACGTGCCTGTTGATCTCGCGCGGGAAGCACTGGTCGCATCTGCACCGATATTTCCAACTCGACGTCGTCGCTGACGCTTTATCCACGTGGCACTGTCGCCAAATGATGAAGACGAACGAGAATCCTCTCGCCCGAGTATCAAGTGCGTCACGACAGCAGCTTTGCCATCGTGCTCTCCCAATGCTGGTGAATCTGGCGTCAAAACTGGAGGAATCGATTGATCGTCTACGAATCCATCCGACACGTTGTGCATTTTCACGCGCTCATAGTTGCCATTTGACAGACTTCCTCTCCGAACGCGTGACGGCGACGAAGGCGGGCAATTCTCACCCCGGCTTGCTGCCGACAAATTCCACGATCCAACGCTTCCTTTCTGGCACATATGCACCATCCGCACACTTGAACTCGATGCAGCGAAGTAAGATCGACCAGCACCATCAGAGGTGAACGCGCGCGCGGTGAAGCCTTGCATTCGGTGAGACTCTCGGACTCCAACGTGCCGACGTAGCTTCTCAGTTTGAAAGCTCCCCGTCGGCACTCGATCGCCTTGACAGCATTCGCATTGACGGAAAAATGCAATCATTTCCCCCGATCGGACGGCATTCAGACTCTTGTGGTAGCTACGAGGCACGAGCTGATCCTGATCTTTCTTGAAGACGAACAATTTACCCGCTTGTGCGAGTGAGTTGCCGTGGACAGGAAACTGGAAGGCATGCCCAGTGTTGGTCCACAGCACGATATTCTCGTCATCCAGGAAGGTCCCGTTTTCCCACCAGATATCATCGTTCCGCCTTGTGCCACGCTCGTCCGACTCGTTCCTTGTTCTCAAGCCTGGCCGACCCAAAAGATCGGCCGGATAAATTCGGCAACTTCCAACGTATTTCTTGGTCTTTGACTGGCTAGCAGGCCCACTTCCACCCTTCCAGCTAGCACTGCGACTCGTAGTCCGCGATGCGATAGATGTTCCCGGTGGTGATACGTCGCACAGCCACTTCCTCTTTAGGATCACCCATTTGTTATCCCAAACGAATAGAAGTAGCGACGCGTCACTTGATATGTGTAGGCATCGCGGGAAATACGAGCTCTTGATTGATCGCATCAACGCGGTCTGAGGATTCATGTTGTCACCGTCCTTGAGAGATGTGCTCTGCGAGCATGTGATGTCATCTGCTTCATCGGCCCACGAGATTACCCAACAGCTCTCTTGCACCCACTGATACGAGCCCCACGTCGCACCATTTCCAACCGATGTCGCACTGCTGCTGCCACCACGTGGCTTGGACCACAGGAAACACTTCACGAGACCTTCCGAGCCGAGCGAGATCACAAGCGAGTCCCAGATTTGACCAGCGATCGATCTTGAGTTGCTTGCGGTGACTGACGAGTTTGCTCCAGCAAGGCCGGCCGATGTTGCTGAAGGAGACGACGATGGCGTCTGGGAAAAGCTGGATGCACCCACAAAGTTTGAGTAGGATGATGACATGCTCGACTCGCTCATATCGCTCACACGACGCGAGGGACTGTCTGTGCCCGCTGCAGAGGATGCCGTTGTTTTCCTTGCCATGGAGCTGTTCGACGTCATCCTCAGTTCCACGATAGCGATGCCTCTTCGCACCTGCTCTTGTGCCGTATCCACACAGTACATCATCTGAAGCTTCCACGTATCCAACACCATCATGCGGCTCTGCTCTCCATATACGATCGCGTATCGGTTGTTGCAAAACATCTCCATGCCCTTCACAGGTGCGAGTTGTCGCGCCAAGTTCACCTCCGCTCTAGAACATGCCCCGTTTGGCAGCTCCCACCGAGCGACAGCACCGTCTCGAGACACCGAGAGCATGTTGCTCTGTCCCCATTCGTCGACCCCGCTGACGACGCTCACAATGGGCGAGGCTCCTTGTGTTGTTGATGATCCACCCGCCGTAAGATCGTCGCGGTAGTCGGAGGCCACTGATGCAGCCGTCGGATGCACGAGTAAGCTGACCTGCACGACGACATCTTGCTCCAGCAACCAGAAGATGATCTTGCCGTCGACAGTTCCTCCAAACACGCAGAGCTGGTACAGCTCGTCGTCGCCGTCCATGTCACCGTCGTCTACGTACTGGAAGTCGTCGTCATCAAGTGATGAGGCGGCGAAAGCAGCGCGCTCTTCCGCCGACAGACTCCCGCGCCTGCTCTTCTGTCGGCTCAATACACGCTTCAAGTTGATCATACTGTGCGTGCTGTTGAGACTGGGGAAGCTGCCCATGCTGCCCTTGAGGTTCTGTTGGCTCGAACTCCACTGCTGCACGAAGCTTGCCAGACTCGGCCACCGGTTCATGAGATCGCCCGCGTTCTGGCTGGGCTGGGACATCGGCAGATGCAGCACATGCAAGCACGAGATCTCCAGTCGCGGCGGGTCATTCCAGATCACGAGCGGCACGATGAGGTCGCCACTGGCTTGGTCGGTCGTCCGTACAGGCCCCCCGCCTGCTCCTTCGTCCGCAAAACTTCCGGACGACGCGCCCGCGGCCGACGCCGACGCCGTCACGTTGCTGACCGTCGGTTTCCTCGCGACGGCGGGCGAATACGAGCTGGATCCCGACCAACTCATGGCGATATCCGTCCAAGATCGCTCGCTTCAAGGGGTTGAAGTTGACGGCAATTGCTCGTTTGTGGCGTCGGAGGACGATAAAGACACGGGAAACGCACACGTCGAGAGAGGAGACGACACGGATTCAGATGAGTATGCACCACACGCAGAAGCTCACGCAGAGATGGAGATATTCGCGACGGAAGCGCGCGCCGACACCGCTTGCTTCGCGTCTTTTTCCGCGCTGGATGCCCCTGGAAGCAGTTTTTGTGTGAGGGATGCGACGATGGTCCGGGTGGTACTGGATATGCTCGACAAAGTACGAATGTGAGATGAATCTTTGGAAAGAATACAAGTATACTTCTGTCTATTTTCCGGCATAACCCTCAGGCTTGATTACGCGGGTACTCTAATGGGTGTGGGTTACGCACGATGAACCATCACTCTGTTCGTAGCTCCTCGATGATTCCTCGGGCAGGCCACTCAAATATCTCATCATCATCGTCCGTCGTCTCCATGCGGGCCGCGCCGCAGTACGAGCTGCTGCCCACGAGCCGCGGCGGCAGTGTCCACGCCCACGCGCATGTATCTCCATGTCCTCCATCCTCCCGATGGCTGCGAGCTCGTCCCGTATTTGCGCTGGTCGTCGGCTTCTGCGTCGGCGCACTCGTCTTCGCGCTGTCGCGTGGCTCTGCGCGTCCGCCTCGCGTCGTCCACAAGGCCGTCGTGCAGACCAGCGACGCAGTAGATGCAGTGCGAGCGGCAGCGAGAACGGTGCTGCGGTTCGACGTGTCGGCGTACGAGATCGACAACCTGCAGAGCGTGAACGTCACGGTGGCCTACAGCCAAGGCACGGCGGCACCAGGCGACTGGATCGGCGTCTACTGTCTCGAGAAAGACTCGCAAGTGCTGCCAGTGGACGAGTATCTAGACCGACGAGATATTGGCAGTGAATCGGCGAATGTGGTGGAGTTTGGGCCGCTGGTGAACATGCGCTGCCTACTGGACTTCCGCCTCTTGGCGGCGGACGGTACGCTGTTGGCGAAGGCGCCGTCACGCGTGCGCTTCCACAAGGGCTTTGCTGAGCCAACGCAGCTCCATCTTGCGATGACAGACGATCCGAGCGCCATGCGTGTGCTGTGGACGAGTGGTGAAGACGTTGCTACGGCCGGCGAGGCACGCGTGCGGTATGGCGTCCGAGAGAAGAAACTCGACCGTGAGGCAACGGCGACGTGGGCCACGTACGATGCTGACGACATGTGTGGCGCTCCAGCTACCACACGGAGCCCGCAGCTTTTCCGAGACCCTGGTTTGATCCACGACGCCCTCATGGTCGACCTCAAGCCAGGCGTCCGGTACTATTACCAGGTCAGCAGCAAAGGCAGTCGAGCAACATGGAGTGCCGTTCGAGAATTCACTATCCCTCCAGCGAAGGGTGTCGTCGCTGCGGAGGAAAAGCCACTGAGTCTATTTGTTCTTGGCGATCTCATGACCGCGACAAGTGCGACACGGGATTTCCGCATTCCAGGAAGCTGTGGCACGACAATGGAGCTCATCGAGGAGGATCTTCTCGCGAACCCAGAGAGTCGAGACTACACTGCGCTCTTCCATGTAGGAGACTTGAGCTACGCGGCCGGTAAAACGTCCGTGTGGGACCAGTTCGGCTCGCTCATTGAGCCCGTGGCATCGCGGATCCCGTACATGGTCAGCATCGGCAACCACGACTTCGGGTACCTCGAAGGGCGGGACTCAAAGCCAGAGCGTGCACCGAAACACTCGGTCTTTGAGATGGACGGCACTCATGGCCATGACGCTCACGGCGAGTGTGGCGTGCCCACGGAGAAGCGGTTCCACATGCCCGAGAACGGTGACGGGATCTGGTGGTACAGCGTCGACATCGGACTAACCCACCATACAGTACTGAGCGGCGAACACGACTTCGCTCGAGGATCGCCCATGTACGAGTGGCTTCTGAAGGATCTCAAGGGCGTCGACCGCGCCATCACGCCGTGGCTCATCGTTCACATCCACCGACCTCTCTACTGCTCCGTCGCCTTCGGTGGCGACTTCACCCGATCGCTGTATTTGCGTGACCATCTAGAAAAGGTCTTTGCCGAGTACCGTGTCGACGTCGTGTTCTCCGGCCACTACCATTCCTACGAGCGTACGTGCCCCGTGTACGACGACTTGTGCCATTACGGACCCAATGGCGAATCACTGGCTCCCGTCCACATCATGGTTGGCTCCGGTGGAGCCAACGTGGACACGTTCGGCCACTACTCGGTCGACTGGTCCGAGTACGCACGCATGACCTACGGCTACGGCCGTCTCCACGTGTTCAACGCCAGCCACGCGCTCTTCGAGTTTGTTGAGAACGACGCACGGCGAGTGATGGACGAGATGTGGATCGTGAGCGACCACCAGTGGACACGCCACGAAGACTGGCGCTGGCGGCGGCTGGTCTTCCATCCGACTCTCGCCTTTTCCATCAGTGCATCCGTACTGAGTCTCATTAGCGTGCTCGGTTTGTACCTGCGCCATCGGAAGAGGTACCGTCTCACAAAGCGGAGCTAGCTGCCATTCCCTGTGACTCAATACATTTCCTTTAACGCCGTCGCAGAGCAACCAATCTTTCTCATAAAACTTGACATGTATCCGAATTAATCGTGCACAATGCATGGAGAACTACTGCCCTCACCTCGTGTGAAACCTAGTGCTCGCAAAGCGAGAACACGTAGTCGAAGCCTCCTTGCTGCTGCGCCGGCGAGCGCTCGCTCATGAGCTTGACGCGGTTGACGCGTGCGACCTCCTCGCTCAGACCCTCGCGCGAGGTGTCCTTGGCTTCTTCCGCCGCATTCAGCACACGAGCACGCTTCGACTGCGGCTGGCGAGCCAACTCGATCCACTCTTGCTGCTGTGGCGGCACGACAGCAGTCGACGGGATCGGCTTCTGGGTTGGATCGACGAGGAAAAACGCCAGAATCTTGCGAACGCCAGGCTTAGTGGCGTTGGCGAGACGGAATGGCTCGACCTTGTGCTGGTAGATGTTCGGGAATACCACGCAACGGTCCTCGACGCATGAAACGCCACCCAGATTCTGGAGGGAAAGCTCCTCGACCTGAGCGCCGTATTGAAGAGCAATAGCGACGCTGTGGTTGTCTTCCGACTCGACGCGCTCCACGAACGTGCGAAACGACAGACGAGAGTCGGTGATGTTTTCACTGCCGAAGTAGTAGATGCCCGTGGCGATGATTCTCTCAGCATCCGTACCTTCAATGTGCCACGAGCCACCAGCGTACTCTGGCTTTTGCGGCGTCAAATGGATCTCAGCGATCTTGACGATGACCTGGCAGCGTGTGCCCTTCAGCGACAACTGCGGTGAGCTGGTCTCGAACAGTCCAGGCGGGGCCAAGTTCGGCATGCACGGAAGGGAAGAACCCCCGTGGTTGTACAGAGCAGTAGCAGTACGATCGTAGGCCTGGTCGTCCAACGACGACAGCACAGTGTCGAAGAGCGGCACAAACTGCGTGAAGATCGACTGGATCGTGCAATACAAGCCGGCGAACGTCTCTGGGTGGAGGTTGTTGATGTAGGTGCAGATGGTCGCGTTACCACCTTCGTCTACTTCGTTCACCTCCACTTCGGCTGGAAGCCACTGGAACTTGGTCGACTTGTTCCGTGGACCGGCGAGCTTCGTCTTCGCTGGAGCAAACATGATAGCTCGCATGTGTTCCGCAGGATTGCCGTACATAATCTTTGCGGCGCTTTGTGGCAGGCGCATGGTCTCTCCAATGATGCCGCAGTAGAGTGAAGGGTGCACGAGGTCGAGCACTTGCTCGTTCGTGTCTGGGTGCCAGTCCTTCGCATCGGCAGGAACGTTCTCGAGCACAGCAATCTGTTGAACGAATCTGGCCTTGAGCTCGCTCGAAATGAGGTCGTCACTCATCCAGGTGTGCGGCGCTGGACCAGGCGTACGAAGAGGACTCGACGGAGCCAAGTCTTCTTCCTTGGCTGGCAAGGCGAGTCGGTGGAGCACAACGTCGAGCACCTTGCTGATATCTTCAGTCGTGTCTCGGACCAGCTCACAGATGGCCGTGAAATGCAACTGGAGGATGCGAAGCACGTCTTCTCTGTGTTCCTCGGGAAGGACGGTCTTCAGAGCCTCCAGTGAGCACGGCTGCTCACTCTGGTCTTGCACAACCGCTCGGATGAGCGAGCACGCGCGTGCCACGACGTTGGGGTCCGCACGAGTCTCCAACGCAGCCTTGATGAGCCCATTCACTTTGTCGCAACTCCACTCATCAGATGGGATGGCTCGAATACTTTCACGCAGCACGAGCATGGTCGCGTACCACGCGATCTGGCCGAACGGGTTCTTTTTCTTCTGTTGGCGCAGCATCTCCTCGTCATCCGCGTCATCCTCATCGCCACCCTCCTCTTCCTCCATCGAAGCATCTCCATCCTCATCGCGACTCGCATCTCCATCCACGATGCCGTGCGTCTGCTTGGCTTGAGCGACAGCCACGTCGAAGGCCACGACGTTGCCATCTTCATCCAACGCCGTCTCATCCTCCGAGTCGTCCTCTCCCATTTCTTCGTTATCATCTTCTTCCTCGTCTTCCTCGTCTTCCTCGTCCTCGCTATCGCTGTCGTCCGATGGCAAGTCGAGGTACACTTGTCCTTCATCAAACCCGAACTCTGGCGTCGGGTACATCAGCTGGTACACAAGCGTCTCCACGACGCCACGCGTCTCGGCCGTCGACGCCACGAGCGCCTTGTCCAGCATCTCCACTTGGTTCTTGAGACCCTGGGTTGGCTGCGGCGGCCACACCGCCAGCACCTGCGTGACGTTGGCTTCTACGAGCGCAGTCTGCAGCTCATTGATCCACTGCGCGTGGATATCCGCGTGCGAAGTCCACTTGGTCCACCACTGGCGCTTGTCCAGGATGGCGCCGAGCGCCTGCAAGGCGTTGAGCTCCAGTCGCGAGCGCGGCTCGTCCGCCTCCTCTGGTGAGCGGACCGCATAGCGGCGGATCACAGGCGCACAGCCGACGCGGTGCACAGGAGTCATAGTCGAAAGAGGAGAAGGAAGAGGTCGTTGGCGTGCACGGCAAGTTGCAGAATGGCTCGTTCCGGACGAGGAATGCGGCCCCGAAGGCCGCGATTTCGAGCGTTTCTGCGTGGTAATGTGTTGGATGGAGAGGGCGGGATCGCAGCGCTGCAGTGATGCCCATAGAGCTCATGGAGGAACGGTGGAGGAAGGGAAGGAAGGGAGGAGATCGGCGTGGAGGCCACGCCATTCGCATCGTCATGAAGAGCAATGGACAATGGCGACCCTTCATAACAAGTTCAACCTCCAACAATTTATGGAACGACCAACACTCATGGCGCCAGATGAGCAAGCAATTTACGGATCGAAGGCGATGCAGCTGCGGATGTCCGGATAAAGCCGGTTTCAGATCCACAGTTGAGTATACGCAGTTTGTGTATAGTAGGACCGGTTTCGTATAGTCTGGGAGTATACAGAAGCCGACAACCGGCGGGAAGGAGTGAAAACTCAGTAGATATCACTCTATTTCTAAACACAAAAGCGAGAATATATTGAATTAAATTATATACGTTACAAATGGCTACCTATCCGGATGTACTGGATTTTTTTGTGAGGACATGTCGCACAGTATACATCGAAAGTACTGAATGTATACTCATCGAGGCGTGTATAGTTCGTGAAACCTGCTATACCTCCAGTACCCGGAAGGTTGAACTCGTTCATCTACACAGCCTATGAAAATTTATTCTATAGTTAGTTTACGAGTGTATCGAGTTTCGCTGATGGCTACAGAATGTCTCTCCGCGGGAGACCCCCCCCCAAACAAATTCAGTACCATCATCATGAGCTGACGACGCTCTAGCGTGTGTGAGTAGTGGCACTGTACTGCGGGTGGCCGTGCCTCGCAATGATCATCTGGCCTCATGCTCAGTCGCCGACATATCCGCACAAATCCGAACTGTCCGCTGACGGGAAGGCAGCTGGACTCGGCGGAAAGTTTCGGAATGTCTGCAAGCAGGTGGTCAGCAAAGCCGTCCGCATGGCTACAGCGACTGTCGAATCAACTCTCAGTCACGACAAGGGGACTGTTGATTGGCCCGTGGCCGGGTTCGTTGGCTCCCGCCCCTGGCTCAAGAAGCAGATTGTCGACTAAAAAGCGAGGAATCCGGGTGCGATCTGTCGATTGCAGGTGTGTGGACACGTCTTTTCTGGACCTTGCAGTTGGTCATCACGGTCCAGATCCGCTGCTCTCCGCTGGTGGACGTCGCTGGACACACTCTCACGACCGTGCGCATGCTACATCTCGATTCTCCGCATCCCCACAACAGCTACCCACAGTTGACACCATGGCACTACAAGTCACGTTGCGTTATGCACGGCTCGTGTGGACGACTACCCCGTGGTTGCATTGGGTGGTCGTGTACGCTATCCCGATGCTCTTCTTCCTGGTCGATAAAATCGTCGCACTGTCGGCGATCCTCGAGATGTTCGCGTCCAAGAAAGAGCGCACGTTTGGCAACAAGCTCGCCGGTGTGGTACTTGGTATGGTCCAAGATTTCGTGGTCACGTCGCTGCTCGTTTTCAGCCTGGTGCTTCTAGAATTGGCGACAATGCTGTGCTTACGAGTCACGAGAGGCATGAGCCAGTGCAAGACTCGGATTCTGACGATCATCGGCCTCGTCGTCAAGTTCTTCGTTGTGATCGACCTCACCGTCGCAACACTCGCATTCTTCGCTGCCGATCTGCTCCTGATTCGTTCACGTGAGATGCGTTTCACGGCCGAGTTCATTGTCACATACGAGCGCGAGAAGGCCCAGGCATCGGCACTCAAAGTGGATCCTCGCGAGATGAGGTTGGCGAAAGCCACGGTGGTCGGGCTGGCGCTTGTATCTCTTGTGTACGCGTTCACTTTCGTGTGCTGGGTCGACCTCCTCAGTATCCGCGCCGCAGCTCCAAGGATGACAGAGGCTACAACACCCGCTACCAAGGCGCAGCTCCCGGTTGAACATCCTCAGTCATTTTGCAGACTTGAGGAAGGGACCCAGACATCCGAGTCACCAGCCGAATCGACGGTCCATTCGGAAACCAACGAAGGATACGTGCCCATGTCTCCTGCAGTGTCGCCAACGTCGAAGTCGAACGAAAGCTGGTTCAAGAATCGCAGGATCCGTCGCGCGCTCATCTGTCTTATTGGATTCATCGGTCTCGCCATCATCACCCGTTGGATCTCCACGTCCGTGTCGCCCGTAGTCGCCGCGATCGCGCTCAACACGACGCTGAACGAGCTCTTCCGCAACTTCTTCCACATCGAATTCCAGAAAGGCACCGGCTCCAGCTCCATCGCGTCGGCAGCGCGCTATCTTCACTCTGAAACCGAGTCTTACGAGCTCTATCAGCCCGACGTACTGTATCGTCGAACAACAGGCTTCAAAGGAGCACTGGCCTTCGATGTCAAGGTCGAGCAGGCGAATCCGCCCAACGTACTTGTGATTGGCGTTGAATCGTTCCGATACTTGGACTCGCTCTACCTGGCCGGCAATACGACGGCAGGCGAAGTTATGAAGAAGCACAACCTCACAGTCACGCCTCAGTTCGACCGCTGGGCCAAGCGTGGCGTCGCCTTCAACAATATGTGGTCCAGTTGGCAAACCAGTCGCTCGCTCGAGAGCATCCTCTTCAGCCAGATCGTCTACGACTCCGTGACGGACAGTGGCACAACGCGTGGCCGAAAAGACACCGAGCTCGAAGGAATGCCACAGCTCTTCAAGCAGAAAGGTTACGAAACAGTCTTCACGACAGGCTGCATCACCACGTATGATCAGTGGGACAAGTTCTTGCCTAGTCACGGGTTTGAGACTGTGATTGCTGCACCACAGTTCATCAAGCTGGCTGAGAGCGACTACAACATCGCTTCAGGTGACTGGTTTGGCGAGCCACACCGTGGATTCAACTGGGGCGTGCACGACGATTTGTCGTTCCAGATCCTCGGCGATCTCATGATCAACAAGACCAAGTCGCAAGCTGATCGAGCCAACCGCGGAGAGGCCAAGAAGCCGTTCTTCTTGAACCACTACACGATCTCGAGTCACGGGCCATTCGAAGCGCACCCGACTTGGTTCGACAACGTGTCGCTTCCCGACTTCACCCCGCTTTGTGACGACTGGACGGATGCCTGCGATTTGATCAAGAAGTACGCGAAAATGCGCTACTTCACCGATATGATGCTGGGTCGGTTCCTCGATCGCATGGCAGCAAGTGGTGTGCTCAACGACACGATCGTAGTGGTCGTCGGTGACCACGGTCAGAGTCCGGAGATGAAGAACCCTGTCAATTACCAAACTGCCGTGACACACGTAGCAAGCATGCTGATCGCAGAAGGCCGCATGGGAGAGCACGCTGGCACCATCATCACTGACGCGACCCACCAGTACGATCTTCTCAATACCTTGGCGGACATCACCGGTGTGCCCGACGGAGGCTTCCTACAGACGGGCGTCGGACGCTCGCTCAAGCGCCACGTGACCTTCGGATCTCGTCCTGTGTGGAGCAACAACCCGATGAAGAAGATGGCGATGGTGCGAGGTCACGAACGCTTCGTCTACGACCGCTCTGTGAATGCCATGGGTCTCTTCGACACAGTCAACGACCCACTCGAGCGCGACGACTTGCTGCCCCGTGCAAGCGAGGAGAAGATCGACCAACTACGCGAAGAGCGAAGAGCTGGACGCGAGTTGAACGCGTATTTCAAGCGCCGCTGGGACCGCAAGTGTCTCACATCGGTCAAGTGCTAGCATTAGACGTTGAAGCAGTCTTAGGCTATTAATAGTCCAGTACAACTCAATCCGACTGGAGGAAAGCTTGCGCTGCGAAGGTGATGGAGCCGGCGTTCGGTGTGATTTCTGCGTTATGTATCTCCTCCATCGAATGCTGAGTGAGCTGTGCTGACGATCGCCGCTGCTTTGACGTGTGCTGTGACAAGTACGAAATCACGGCAGTCCAAACGTGGACCGACTTCGAAGGCGACACTTGCTGGTGTAAGCACGACATTAGTATCTAATACTAATGTCGTGCTTACACCAGCAAGTGTCACGTCAACAGCCTTCCGATGAGCAATCGAAATCAGTTGCATTCATGCGCAGGTTCGGGCTAGATCTGGTGAAGTGGTGGCCAACGCTAGATGTCATTTCGAGAGGCGGCAAAAGCAACGATACCGCAGTAGAGTCTCGAGCCGCTAAAGTTCCTCTCCCACTCGAAATGAGTGTCCCGTCAGCTAATCGCTCATTAGTCCTCCTGGCCGTTGCCTTTCTCACGATTTCTTGTCGTGCTGTACCCATTCCGTCCTCCAACCCATTTTGAGCCCTTCAACCCAGAGAGTGATGGTCGCAACTACATTAACCCACTCCTTCCGACCTTCTGGGTTTTTGGGTGCCTCGCGAACATTCTGTCGGTGTTCATTCCCCTCCGTCCCCTTCAAAATTTGAATGGAAAGGAAACCCGCACACGCTCCAAGCTAAAGCAAAGTTGGTGTCGCGGATCTCTCTCTTCCAGGCTCCCTACGCGTGCATCTCAATCGCTCTATCGCTCCCACGCACGTGAATCCCCTACGCCGTGCGAATCCTCGTCGATCGGTGCGACTCTCGGCCTCTGGAACTCTCTAGAAGCCTCGCAATCTCGCCTTTATCCGAGCTGCAACTCCCTCGCGAAGACGTCGGTTGAACATGGATCCGCAGCTCTACCAGCAAGTGCTGCTGGCCATCCAGGTCAGCCACTCGCATCTCGCGGCGCCTGCCGAGCGCAGCGCCGCCTATGCGTTCAGCGAGCAGTTCAAGAACCGCGAAGACTGCGCGCTGTACGCCGTCGCCATCTTCAAGCATCCGACCGCGAGCGCCGTGGACGCCAGCGGCAATGCCGTGACGCAGGACGCGACGCTGTCGCAACTGGAGATCCACACGCGCCAGCACTTTGCGCTCCATGTGCTGGAGCACTATGTACTGGCCCACTGGAGCGCGCTGCCCGTGCCCGATCAAGTGCGATTACGGTCTGAACTCCTGACGCTGCTGCTGATGCAGCCAGCGGTGGAAGACCCGGTTTTCATCAAGGAGAAGAAGGTGGCGCTGATCGCGCAGATCGCCAAGCGCCAGTTCCCACAGCGGTGGCCGGATTTCCTGCCCGAGCTGCTGCAGGTGTGGCAGGCCGGATCACCCACGCAGATCGAACTCGTGCTCATGATCCTGCGGTCGCTTGCAGAGGACTGTGTCAGCAGCTGCTTCAACTCGACGATTCCTCCGGCGCGGCGAAAGGATATCCTGCAGGGACTCAACGCCGTGCTGCCGCAGCTCTTTCCCGTGATTTACCACGAGCTCGAGAAGCAGTACGCCGCCTACAGCCAGCAGACCCAGGACCTCGCGGCGAGAACGATGAGCAAGCGATTGATCCACGCGGCACTGCAGATGCTCAAGGAATTTCTCGACTGGATGCCGCTGGACAAGCCCGTGGAGCCGTCCACGAACCTCATCATGGTCGCTGTGCTGTTGCTGGGGGACGCAGAGTTTCGCGTCGCGGCGGCCGAGTGCCTGGAAGTATACATGTCCCGCACATTTGGCAAGGAGAACCGCCGTATTATGCTGCAGACCATCAGCCAGATCATCGAAAAAGTCACGACGCTGGACGTGCAGAGCCTCGAGCCAGACCTGGAGGCGAACGTGCTGTTCCATAAGAAGATCAACGACGTGCTCGTGACGTGGGGGACGACTCAACTCGACGTTTTGTTGGTTGATGCCACGCCGCAGGAGATGAACTTGCTGATGGTGATCCTGCAGAACCTGTGTCGGTTATTCGCGCATCCAAGTCTGATCATTGCCGAAGCACAGGTCGTGTTTTGGCTGAACGCGCTGAAGCAAAAGAGCATCTTGCAGCACCCTGAGATCGGCAATGTCATCACGCAGCTCCGTGAAGTGTCGTACGTAAAGTACTTCAAGCTTGGATCCCCCGAAAGCGAGGACGAGACGCCTGCGAAGCTCTGTGCTGAATCGGAATTCGATGACCACCACGAGTACGTCGCGTTTTTCGGCAACTTCCGAGGGAGACTGTACGCGTTGATCCGCGTGCTGGTTCAATTGGACCCAACGACTGCTCTTCGTATTCTCCACGATCGTGTTTCGTACGTCTTCAACCACCACGCTACCGGCACAGACAACCTGAATGAGCGGGGGCTCTGCACAGAAACATCCACAGCGTTCCTGTACCATGAAGGTGTGACATCGTTGATCGACTGCGTCGTGAAGCAACTGTCGCCAAAGGCTTTCGAAAGTGCCGAGAACTGCCAGATCCTGCAAGCCATCATGCAGCTCATCCTCTCTTTCAACTCCCAGGATCCGCTGCTCAAGTTCCGCCAGTTGTTCGTGCTGTCTGCATTTTCGAAGTACTACGTCCTCGACGGCGGCATTCTCACATCGGTGTTCGAAACTTTGTTTGTGAGCATCGATTTCGTCCTCCCGGGTGAAGACGTCCACGGACACATGAGCAGCGACACGATGAATGTTCGTCGTCGAGCACTCGCGTCGCTCGTTTCGATCTGTCAAGCCATTCCAGCTCACATTCTGCCAGTTCTGCCCGTCCTTGTCTCCAAGGTGCAGGAACTATTTGCCGGCGACCGTGTGCTCGACTCGGAGGGTGTGCTTCTCTACGAGATGCTTGTACTCGTGTCCAATTCCATGCAGAATGAAGCCGAGCGAGCTCAGTTCCTTCAGCAGATCGTCCAGGATCCGATTGTGATTTGGGCCTCGCCTGAGATTACAAGTCTCGTGAGCAGTCCAGAGAACTTGGTTGTTGCCATCGAGAGCTCCGCAGCGAATCCTGACACGCGCAAGTTGCTCACGAAGGTTGTGAAGACGCTGAATACTATCTACGCGATCGCCAAGCGGGCAACACTCAGCAACGGCCACGAGCCGTTCGCGCCGTCTTGGCCGCAGATCTTGCCAAACCTCGTTGCATTCATTCGCACGATGCACGCATTGCAAGAGCCAGCGGTCAAGGATGCTATTCTCAAGACTACCACGGCATGCTGGCTGATGAGTGTCTCGGTTGATGAGGTCGCCCAGCTCCTGGGTGGCAAGCATCACTTGGAAGAAGAAGAGATCGCCAAGCTTCCTCCGGCGTCCAAGTGGTCGAAGTGGGCGAAGAATGTGCGTGATGTGTGCTACCACATTTTCGGTACCGCCGTCGCACAGCCAAGCGTCCAGGCGAGTGGTCAGCTGCCACTCTACTTCCAGAACGGTCTCCTCAGCAACATTGAGCTCATGGATCATCGCCACGTCAAAGCCACGCTGGCATGCGTGTACCTCCCCTTCTTGAAGACGTGTCCGAAGGAGATGTACACGACATTATTGGATCCCGTGCTCTCCCACTTGTTCAACCAAATCGGCCGACGCTTTGCCACATCGTTCGCGAAAACGACACCGGACACCAAGGCTGCGAAAGCGGTGTGGACATCACTGATTGTCGGCGTCGAAGATGCGAAGCGTGATGTCGTGCAGGAGAAAATCCTCATGGATATGACGCGCCAAGTGGTCGAGTTCATCGAAAGCGCGATCGACTCCAAGACCGTCGTCGGTGCTGACACCGACAACCCGAAGCACGTCATGAACCTAGAGGACGAGATCTTGCGCGACTACATTTTGCAGCACAGTGCGACGCTGCCATTCGCTGTTGGGAACATGGTCGTGCAGATCATGTCGTGGAAGGACACGGTGAGCTGCCGTCGAGCGACGCTGTTAGCAGACAAGATGGTCAACTACCTGCACGAGAACAGCAAGTTCCATGCGATGCTCGGAAACGAATTCTTTGTGGCAGCGCTGCGGTCGCTGCTATACGAAGACGAAAGCCACGTGAAAGAAGATGGCCTCAAGTGGGAAATCATCAATCTCGTGCGCAATATTTATTGCCGCCTGACACTGGGGCTCGTGCCTGTCGAGGAAGTCAAGGGCTTCGATCCATGCAACCAGCCACAGCGACCAGAGTCGATGCTTTACAGCGTGCCTCGTGAGATCCTGTTGTCGTTGCCGGATGTAGCCGTAGCAAACATCGAAACCATGGATCTGTACTTGCGTGAGAAGCACAGTGTCAAGTCCCAGAAGAATGCAATCAAGGAGCTACTGGAGATTCCGATGCTGGCGATCAAGCAGCAGCAGGGGTTGTCGTCGGCCTCCGGGTCTCCGATCGAGGCCGGTCTCCTGCTGGGAAGCCGCCGGAGCTCGAAGCAGATCGAGAACCTGCCCGAGAAGCTCGTGATCCCCGCCAAGGAACAGGAGGCCGCGTGGAAGGTCCACGAGGCCCAGAACGCCGACCTGAACGCCGAGGCGCTCTTCAGCAACGGCATATAGGAGTACGACAGGCAGGAATGATGAGGACGTGAGTCGAGTCGATCGAAACCAAACAAAATAGAGCCAACACAATCCACACCAGCACAATGAAGACTGCAAATAGGAGCTGACGACGCCTTAGTCGGAGCTAAACATGGCGTTGGCATCATCATGCGGCTCGCAGTATCGCAGTATCGCAGCAGCGTTTCCCTGGTGCTTCGGATGCACCTGGCCGTCGTCATGCAATCCGCCACTGAGGATGGCTGCACTGTCTCAAGTTGAAGTGGCTCACTCGGATTTGTCTCTAAAATAGCACACATATGGTCCGATTTACGACGCAATTCGTAGTCAATTCCCATTCATTCGTGAAAAATCTCAGCGATCTGATTGGTCCAGAGACTGGTTTACTGGACCATCCAGATGTTGCAGATGGGGCAGCTGTCAAATCGAGAGGCCACATGTCCACGTATCTCAGTACATGGATGCACAACTATCTCAGTACCTTTGCGACTGGACGCTGGAAGTCTCCCGCCCTCAACTTGGCTTCAGAACTCGTCGATTCGCAGCACGTTCCGACGTCATTTCGCTCGCTTTGTGGGCAGTAGGGACGTCCAGTCTCCAGTTTTCATGGATCGCCCTTCGCTCGTTCTCGATTCAAATTTGCTGGATGCCCTGATGCCACAGGTGAGAAGACTGCGCGCGTGATGCCGTCCGGAAAAATAGCAGCTTGCGACACGAAGAGCCGCGTTTCGCGACTGCCTGCACGAAAGTTAACCCACTTTTGAACAGTCAGAGGAGCGTACCCATCTCTCTCTGCCGTACCTGTTGGCAAACTTTGCGAAACGAATTGGATCATCAACAGCAAAAGGACGACGCACATCCATCCCACTCTGTTTCCAGCCAGCTGGCTGTCTGTTTTGCATTTTGTAGCTGTTCGAGTCCAGAGCTCTCGCCTCACTCCCCTCCCATCCAAACTCTGGTGGTCCCTCGCATCCATCCAGCATCCAGCATCCAGACACCGCGTGGAGAGACCTCATCCTGCGGCATCCAGAAGCTCGATCCAACGTCCAGACATCCAGAGATCCAGAGATCCAGAGATCCAGAGATCCGGAGATCCAGATAACACCATGCATCTTCATATACCTGAGCCCGTCGTGTCGCTACTCAAGACGCTGCACGCTCATGGTCTCCGTATGCGCGCTCGCGTCACCACTGCCCTGCGTCTGGACACACAGCCGTGGCGGCATTGGGCCGCCGTCTACATCATGCTGCTGCCGTTCTTCACCGCCTACCGCTGCGTCGGACTCGACGCCATGCTCACGGCGTTTGCCACTCCACACGAGCGAACGACCGGCGCGACGATCGCCATCCTCGTGCTGGGCCTGTGGGAGGACGCTGTGCTCGTGACGATGCTGCTCGTGGTGCTCTCGGCGTGCGACTTCATCCTGGGCCCGCGACGGAACCCCGCACCTCTGGAGCCAACTGATGCGGCTTCTACTCTAGCCGAGGACATCGAGAGACCCGTGGTGACACCGAGGACCCCACGCGTGGGCGAAGGACCTCCCGCGCCAGCGACAACAGAGGACGACGAGCCGATTGTACCGCTGTACGTCCGTCGGGAGGCCATCATCTTGGCTCGACGCACACTGCGACTAGCAATCCACTCGTGGCTCACCGTGCTCGCACTTGTGCCGTTTGCAGTCGACATCATGCTGCTGCGGACGCGCGGCCTGCGGTTCGCGTTCATGTTCAGTAACATCCGCGTGAGGAAGAGCAATCCATTGGCGGGTGTCGAGATCTCCAGACACGAGGAGCGGTTATCCACTGAGACCAGAGCCATCGCCTTCGTCGTTATAGCTGTCGTCGTGGTTGTCACGATGGCCTTGCTCGACATGTCGCGGTGGCACATGGCCAAACTGATCCCGTCGCGACCACTGAGCCGTAAGTCGACTTTCCGACGGGATCCACCCTGCGCGTCGGCCAATCTCGAGCTCAGCAAGGTGGAAATGGTAGGTGGCGACCACTATGTGAGTCTGGAGGACGGAGACCGTCGCCTGGTCACGTCTAGCTCTCGAAGTCAGCTAGTCACGGACGGCTACGTACTCGCAAGCGAGACCAGCCGCAGTATCCAGCACCCACAGTCCCAATCCACGGCCACACCACCAGCATCCAAGCCGATCTACAAACGAATCCAGTGGGAGCGACTCGCGCGGGGCGTCGGGACACCTGTGGTTGCTGTATTTTTATTGGTGACTGCGTTGCTGATCACCACGCACAACGTGCGTCCTTTCATCAGTGCTTCTGCGCTGAATGGCTCGTTGAATGAGCTCTTCCGAAGTCCGTTCAAAGCCGAGTTTCTGAGGAGTCTTGGCGACGGGAAGATCGAGTCGGCTGCCGCTTATATCCACACCGAGACGGAGACATACGAGCTGTTCAAGGACGACGTGCTATACCGCCGAACGACTGGATTCAAAGGCCCGCTGGCGTTTGATGTGGAAATCAACAAGACAGATCTCCCCAACGTGCTTGTGCTCGTCGTCGAGTCGTTTCGGTACCAGGACTCATTGTGTATCGTGGGCAACGCGTCGCAAGCGCTCGTGAACAAGCAGCACAACGTCAGCCTCACGCCCAACTTTGACCGGTGGGCGAAACGCGGTGTGGCCTTCCGTAACCTGTGGTCGAGTTACCAGACTAGTCGCTCCGTCGAGAGTATCCTGTACGGCCAGATCCCGTACGATCACGCCACCAAGTCCGGCTCGACACTCAAGAAGCAGGCCGAGAAGGTGGAACTCCATGGTATGCCGCAGTTGTTCCACGCGCAGGGCTACGAGACGACGTTCACGTCGGGAGTCCGACTGAAGTACGACCAGTGGAGCCAATTCATGCTGCACCACGGCTTCGACTACGTCTGGGGTAGCACGTCGTTTAAGGCGTACGGCGAGAAGGACTACGGACTGAACGCGTCGGACTGGAAGTCGACTGCAAACGGAGGCCAGGGTCGAGCAGGGTACTGGGGCGTCCACGACGACGTGACGTTTGAGGTCCTCGGCGATCTGATGGTCAACAAGACTCACGAACAGCAAGCGCATGTGCGAGTGGGTGAGCCGAAGAAGCCCTTCTTCATCAACCACTACACCGTCTCGAGCCACACGCCGTACCTTGAATACCCGGAGTGGTTCAAGAACGTGGAGCTGCCCGACTTCAGTGCACTCTCCGAGGGCAACGAGGCCCACGCGGAGGAAATCCAGAAATACGCCAAGCTCCGGTACTTTGAAGACCTTGCACTGGGCAAGTTCCTGGACTTCCTCCAGTCAAACGGCGTCCTGAACAACACGATCGTCATGATCGTTGGCGACCACGGCCAGAGTCCGGAGAAGGGCTTCGAGCATCCGGAAACCGACGAGGTCGCCACGACGCGCGTGGCTGCGGCGTTGATCGCCGAGGGGCGACTAGGGAACTACAGTGGAGTGGTGATCGAGGACGCGGCTGAGCAGTACGATCTGCTCAATACACTGGCTGATATCGTGGGCGTCCCCGAGGGTGGGATGCTCCAGTCGGGTGTCGGACGGTCGCTGAAGCGAGCCGTGGACTTCGGACAGCGACCTGTGTGGACAAACAACCCCGCGAGACAGTTTGGCGTCGTACAGGGCCACAAGAGACTGTCCTACGACCGCATCTACAGTCGAATGCAAGTGTACGACACGGAAAACGATCCGGACGAGACCACGGAGCTGTTGCCTCAGGCCGATGAGGCAGAACGCGCTCAGTGGGAGGCTCTGCGAAGGCAGGGACGTCGCCTGGCGCAGTACTTCCGCGTGCGCTGGGACCGGAAATGTATCAGTAAAGTAAGCTGCTAAACGAAGTAATCCGATAATCATAGAAGAGCGAGTAGACTGTTTGGATGAGACCCTTCTCGTCAATAATGGTCTGCGTGCAGCACGTTGCGTGAGATTGGATACCCAGTGTCGGACCCTTTGGCGGATCACCCACAGAACCAATGGATTGACGTAAACCGTTCACACGTCACAGATTCGCTGTCACTTCAACGTGGAGTTCAGTCCACTGATCGAGCCACAAAAGGCAAAGCCAAACAAAAGCTTCTTTCCATGACAGATGATTCATCTCAGCCTCACGCGAACGCCCAGAAACCTCTCCAGCACCTCTTCGAGGTCGAATCCCTTGCAGCCACGTCCAGTGCTGCATTGAAGTGGCTCTGCACACTGAGCAGAAGGGAGACTTACACCTTTGTTCACTCCACGTCAGGCTGGAGATGTCTCCATCGAGGCTACCATTCTCGACCTGCATGGCCTTTGCATCTCCCTCCTCCGCCTTCCATGCCACTGCTCCAGTTTACTGGCCCACCACCAATGGTGTTGTTGCCCATCCCGCCTTTCTCTAAAAACCCTTCGGACTGAAGCATCTGTTTCAATCACCTTCCTTACAAAACCCAAGATAAGGCAGATCCAAAGGTGGTGTTTAAAACACTTTGCTGCTTGTCGTTAGCTCGAAAAGAGCTGCCCACCACCGACTTATGGTCCATAATTTATGGAGCTGCTCATTTCCGCATCTTCCAGCTCCTCAACAAGCATGCAGGGCGAAGCGCGCAACCAGCTCCTGTGCTTCGGCTTCGGCCAGCTCATCATGCTGCTCAACGTGGTCACGGGCATCCTGTCCAAGTACCTCACGCGCGAGAACGTGAGTCTGCCGACGCTGCAGAGCGGCTTCCTCTACCTCTCGCTGGCCATCGTCTACCTGCCCATCAAGTTCTTCTACCTCAAGCCCACGGCCAAGACGGGCGTCCCACTGTGGTTCTACGTGGTCCTCGCGATCGTGGACGTGGAGGGCAACTACTTCGCCGTCAAGGCCTTCAACTACGCCAACTACGTCACTGCTGGTCTGCTGCTCAACATGACCGTGCCGTTTGCGATGGTGCTGTGTTTCGTGTTCCTCAAGACGCGCTACCGCTGGCAGCACTACGTCGGCGCCGTCATCGCGCTGTGTGGCTGTGGCGTGATCTTCGCGACCGACTACGACGCGAGTATCAACAGCACGACCTCGCACGAGCTGCGTGGCGACTTCTACTGCGTCATCGCCGCGGCGTTCTACGCCACGTCCAACGTCATGATCCAGTCGGTCGTCAAGGTCCGTGACATGAGCGCCAACGTGGAACTGCTGGGCTACCTGGGCTTCTTTGCGACCATCGTGTCGCTCATCCAGATCCTGGCGCTGGAGGTGCAGCCCATCAAGGACGCCGACTTCAACGACCGCGTGTACGGCTACATGACGGGCTACGGCGTCGTGCTCTTCACGTTCTACACGATCGTGTCCGTGTTCCTGCGTCTCGCCGAGTCGCTATTCTTCAACATCAACCTGCTCACGGGCCCCGTGTTCACGGTCGTGGCGTCGTACCTCTTCTTCGACGAGGAGGTCAAGCCTTGGTACTGGGCAGCGCTTGCGTTGTTCTACGTCGGGCTCACGCTGTACGCTCTCACGCCGGCACCGGAGGAGAACCTCAAGGCCGCCGAGCCGAGCCAGCAGTTCCACGAGCTGGAGACGCCCAAGCTTGATGAGCCAAAGGCCACCGCCGGGTAGGAACAGCTACCGCTCGGTGCAACAGACTGAAAGATCCACACGACACCGCGAAGGGACAGCAACGCGAGTGTCGGTATACTATTCCTATTCCGCGTGTAGGGACAGCTGCGCGTGTACAATATAATCTATCCGAATAGTATGAAGCTACTGATACATTCCCACCATCTATGACGTTGTAATTGCCTAGGCGGAGCGAGGCTTCTTGTCCACTCGGTCGAGCAGCAGACTGTCTACGATGCTGGCGGCCACGTAGTCGGCGCCGCCCTCGAGACTCTCGATCCGCGTCGCGTAGCTGCCGCGCTCCGTTAGCTTCAGCTCGGCGAGAGCGAGGCTCTCGATCTCCCCACGCTTCTCATTCCGCTCTGTATCACAGCAAATCCAGTCAATCCAAAAGCGCTACATGAATTTGAAACGGTTAAGGGCAGTCATGAACGCACCGGAAAGAGCGGCGATGTCGACGCTGGGCCGGACCGCCGCGACAGTCGTCGTCGAGGGCGTCACAGAGGACGTCGAAGAGCCTGCAGTATATCAATCCACCATTGTCAATACCACCGCCAATCCATCACCACGGTCTCACTGCCACTTGCCTGCCGCGAGCGAAGACTGGAAGGCACCAGCGGTTCCTCCAGCGTGCGGTGTCGCGGCCGCAGTCGCCGGCGTAGGGGCCGTGCCCACAGGCGCACTCACGGGCGTGTGGGGCCGCGTGATGCTGCCCACGCTGGTAAGCTCCAAGCGGATGTCATTAAGCTCCGCGATACCCTTCTGGAACTCGCGTTGCAGCTGCATTCACACACAGCCACGGTATCCACCGTCAGTATCCATTTCTCCTTAGCTGAGACCGTAGAGAGCCCGTACTTTGACGATTTCGTGGTCTTTTGTCGCGTCGAAGAACTCCTTCTTGGCGCGGATCGTGGCGCCCACCGCACGACCAGCGTACAGTCCTATGAAGCGGCCCATCTTGGGCAACTCGCGCCGCCCGAGCAGGTAGCTGGCGGCCGTGACCGTGAACAGGATCTCGCCCCAGCTCACCATTTCTCGCCTCTCTCAGATGATGGCCACAGAGAGCTACGCCCAAAACCTGTCTAAAACGATGCACGATATGATCTGTTTGGACGGGTCGAGAAAGTACAGCACCCGATCCAACGTATCAGTTCTACACGACAACATCCATTTTGCGGCTATGCTTCGCGATGACAGATCACTGCTGCTGCTTCTTGGGCGGCTTGGGCTCCCACACCATCGCTTTGTCGCCGATCGCGAGCTGATTTCTCCGATTAAACGTGGCGATATCAACGATGTCGTCGCCTGTGCGGCAGAAGTACAGCTCGCGTTCGATCTGGTACATGACGCGGGGCTTGATGTAGTGGAACGCGACGCTGTCAGGCGCACACGAATCGTCTGCGTGGCGGACACCACCAATGTCGCGGTGGTACTGGTTGTACCAGTACTCAGGATCCTCGTAGTACGAGTGGTAAACGCCCTTGGGGTTGTCGGCATGCCATCGCTCACGGCCTTGGGTATCTCTAGTGTCCCATGGGAGCACGCCTTGCCACATCATGCAGTAAGAGATCGACGCATCATCTGGAAGCATCTCACTCATCTCGTCCGATAAGCAGTTCCCTGTGGGAAGCAGCGGCACGACCTTGTCTAGATACAAGCGGTTCATAGCGTATCCTGGTCCTCCCGAGTTGAAGACCCACCGATCAAAGCGCTGGTTCCAGTAGTACTTGAGCTTGCGATCCACGATGTAGTAGTCGACGAGCTGCGCCGTGAGGTTGAAGCGGTGGCCCATTTGCATCGGCTGACGGTGGTAGTTCATGACGATCTCGGGCCGCATCAGGTACTCGCGCAGGTTGTCCATGATCACATACGCATCGTCATCGGCCTTATAAAACCAGTCGAAGTCGTGGCGGTACCGGTCGTACACATACTGCAAACTGGCCTTGTGCTTCTGCCAGAGATGGTCGTGGTCGGCGATCACATCGATGAACACGACCTCGAACTTTCGCTCCTGTGGAGTCCCCCTCCCGACGTACAGCGTGTCCGACACGTTGCTGAAAAACAAGAGCTTATCGCAGCGCTGGCCCCACGTGTCTGCCACGGCCTGTGCGCGTGTGCTGTGGTGCACGGAGATCGTATTCACGAAGCACAGCACGCGTGGATACCGCGTGGGCTGGTGCTTCCGCGGGGGTTTGCCGCCTGTGACGCGCACGAGATTCAGCGCCGCGCGCGATCGCTCCATGTCCCTCGAGCACAGCGACTGCTTATACTCGAGTGGTGTCTGGCCATCCAATTGCAGCGCTAGAGGTGTCGTTAATGGGTCCACAGAGCGCACATGCGTGACGTGAAAGGCGTCATTTCGGGTGGTGGGGACGTCGGATTTTCGCGAGTGGTTGAGCGTCGTGAGTGTGATGACCACGCCCACAGCCACGATGATCCACAGCAGCGTCGACGGGCGCTTGTGCGTGCCCACGCGATGCTTCATAGCGCCGTACGAGCGCGCCGCCGAGTGCCGATGCATGGTGGTCTTTAGATGCTCGTGACGTGGCTGATGATTCCAACTGGCATTCTGTCCGTCGGGACGTCGCACTTCTACAGGTACAATCAGTTCTTAACTGAAAATCATGTGGTTTGTATCGGGAAAGGCAGCACCTCATGCGCATTTTTGGCTACATGGTGGAGCTGCTGCAACCAGAGGCGCTGTTCGCGGCGCTCACGAGCGGCGATGTCGCGACGCTGGAGCTGTACTTCTCACAGCGCCATGTGCGTGAGAACGTCGACGCGACAGAAGCGATCATCGCTCGCAGTTCGCCAGGCGATACGCTGGTTCTTCCATACGGCAACTTGACCCCGTGGTTCTTCCTCCCGTGGACCTTCGAGCATCTCTTCGGCCGGAGATCGCTGCTTGAGCTGCCGCTGAACAGCGGGCAGTACGACGTGATTGAGTGGTTGTTTGCAGATGCTCGAGACGCGTACATGAGCGCGACGCTCACGAGGCTGTTACTGCGTGGCGTGATCACTGCGGCGAAGGCCAATGACGTCGAGATCCTCGAGTATCTTCTCTCGTCCAAGGCATGGAGTCGCATGGAACCACCCCAGAGGCAGTCGGCTCTCAATCGTATGCTTCACTGGCTGCCAAAGGCTACCCACGCCGATATCATCCTGGTTCTGATCGCCCACGGAGCAGACGTGAATGTGGAGCTCATGAACATGGCGTACGATGGCTCGATCTCCAAGCGCCAAGTGGATCTTCTAGACGCATCAGGGTTCTTGTGGGTCGGATGCAACGTGCTCGTGGATCGAACCTACCTCACGCGGCGAGTTTGCTTCGGTGAGAACCCAGAGCTGACGCACGAGTTGATCCGCTTGGGCGTCGACTGTGGCAAGACCTCGGGTTACGCACTCCACAGGGCTGCGAAAGCAGGCGACCACGTCATGGTGAAGATGCTTTTGGAAGAAGGCTGCGTGGATGTCGACGCGTGCAACCGAGGCCAGCAAACGGCGTTGATGATGGCCTCGCTAGGCCTCCAGCCGAGCCTCGTGAACAAAGGCGCTCCATTCGTGACGAGGCTTTTGCTGGAGGCTGGTGCAGACGCCACGCGACGAGACTGCCAAGGCCGCACGGCCCTGGACCACGCCAGGCGTCTGCCCAACTCCCAGGACGTGGTGAAGATGCTCCAAGCCCACGAAGCTACAGCACACTAACAATGCCTTCGAATTGTCACCCCATTTCACACGTCACATATCTGGAACCTGAGATGGCAGAACTGTAATATCCGCATTCTCACTGGCTCATTTCTCACACTGCCACGAGCTCATGGCAACATCGCGGCCTCCTACAACGCTGTATGCAGCGCTCACGAGGGGTGACATCCCGACGCTGGAGCTGTACTTCTCACAGAGCGACGTACGCGCTAATATCGACGCCACGGAGGCTCGTGTCGCGAGCAGTGCGGACGATGAGACGCTCGCTCTGCAGTACGGCGAGCTCAAGCCGTGGTTCTTTCTTCCGTGGACGCATGAGAATCGCTGGGGCCGCATGACGGTGCTGGATCTGCTCGTACTGAGCAGACGCTACGTCGCTGTGGAGTGGCTCTTTGCGGCTCCTCGCGACGCGTACATGGGGGCGACGCTGACCATGCTGCTGCGGCATGGCGTCGTCACAATTGTCAAGGCCAACACCGTCGAGATCCTCGAATATGCGCTCTCATCCAAGGCCTGGAGTCGCATCGGAGACTCGGAGATGCAGTCGGCTGTCAATGGCATGCTCCAGTGCCTCCAAAAGGGCGCCCACTCCGCCGTCATTTGGGTCCTCGTCGCCCACGGAGCGGACTTGAATGGTGGCTTCATGAGCCTGGCGTACGATGAATCTATCACCAAGAGCCAAGTGGATGCGCTGCACGCCGGGGGTTTCATTTGGGTCGGAAGCGACTTACTGATAGATCGTACCCACCGTACACGACGAGTCCACTTCGATAGAAACACGCAGACCGCGCTCGACTTGATTCGCTTGGGTGTTGACTGTGGCAAGACATCAGGCCACGTGCTACACCAAGCTGCTATAGCAGGCGACCATTTGATGGTGAAGCTGCTGTTGGAAGAAGGCTGCGTGGATGTCGATGCACGCAACGAAGCACAGCAGACGGCGTTGATGCTGGCCGCCCACAGCCGCTCAAAGACTCGTGCTTTGATCGTGACACAGCTTTTGCTGGCTGCTGGCGCATACGCCACTCGACACGACGACCAAGGACGCACGGCCCTCGACCACGCCATGCTTCGGTTCGATTTCCAAGACGTGGCGGAGATCGTCCAAGCCTACACGACGAGTACCGGAGTGTAGGACGCGGTGTCCTGTTTCAGACGTCACAGACTTGTGACCTGAGATGGCAGAACTGTGGTTATCCTCTGGAAGGTTAGTTGACGCGTAGTATCCTATTTCGACGAACTGGTGGCATGATGGAGACGCTGGCGCCAGAAGCGCTGTACGCGGCAGTCACGAGCGGCGACATCGCGACGCTAGCGCTGTACTTCTCGCAGCGTCATGTGCGCGACAACGTCCTCGCAACACCATCGTGGCCAACCCGCGTATTGACCACTTCGATCTGAACAGAGAGAAAGCCTCTTTGTGGTTCACCCTTCCGTTCACGCTTGACGAAGTCCCAGGACAGTGTTGGAGTTGGCACTGGCAAACATACAGCACGAAGCCGTCGAGTGGCTCTTTGCAGCCCCTCAGGACGCATACATGGCCATGACGCTGACGTGGATGCTGGCAGACAGCGCAGTCCGAGTCGTGGAGGCCAACGATATCGAGATCCTTGAGTATCTGCTCTCGTCCAAGGCTTGGGGGCGACTTGGGAGCTCGCAGAGGCAATCCGCTCTCAATAGCATGCTCCTTCGGTTGGAGAGAGACGATGTCATCAAGGTGCTCCTCGCCCATGGAGCCGACGTGAACGCTGGAGCGCGTGCGACGGATTCATCACCAAGGACCAAGTGGAACTTCTGGAGGCTTCGGGGTACTTCTCGGTCGGGTCCGACTTGATCCTGAGCCCCTCGCACCGAGTTCGATTCGGCGAGAACCCCAAGACCGCGCGCCACCTGATCCACGTCGGTGTTGACTGTGGCAAGAAGTCGGGACACCCACTCCACAGAGCTACTATACGAAGAGACGAGGTCATGGTGAGACTGCTACTGGGAAAAGGCTGTGTGGATGTCGATACATGTGACGCCGACCAGCGAACGCCGTTGATATTGCTCGTCTACCGCGACTGGCTGAGGTTCCTCTTCAAAGGCGCGCCAATCTCGCCGCAGCTTTTCCCGGATGCCGGTGCAGACACGACTCGACAGGACAGCCAAGGCCACACAGCCCTCGACCACGCCAGGCTTCGGTTCAATCTCCAAGACGTGGTGGAGATCCTCCAAGCCCACGAAGGAGTTTACATGGAGTAAAAATCTTGTAGTGTGAGAAGTCGTGTAAAAAGGTAGAGTTGGATTGAGACAATACAGTCGATGAAAGCGCTACGCTACTTCTGATACACGCACTACTGTACGCGGCATTCACAGTGAGTTTCTGTTGATGCGAGTGTCCTGGCGGGTCTTCGAGCTTAATTGCCACCGCCCTGACCGCCAGCGCCACCGCCAAGGCCACCAGCCCCCTGGCCACCAAAACCGCCGGGACCGCCAGGACCACCGAAGCCTCCGGCACCCGCACCTTGACCTCCAAAGCCACGGGCTCCACCACCCAGGCCACCAGCACCACCGAGGCCACCGAGTCCGCCTCCGAAGCCGCCAGCGCCCCCAAGGCCGTTCATGCCACCGCCGAAAGCACCGCCGCCAGGTTGGCCACCGAATCCACCAAGGCCGCCGCCCTGACCACCGAAACCACCAAGGCCCTGGCCGTTGAAACCCTGTCCTCCGAAGCCCTGACCGCCTCCGACACCACCGAAGCCCCCACCGTTGATAGCACCACCATTGACACCCGGAGCACCACCAGTGGGACCCGTTGCTCCACCAGCCACACCGCCTGCACCGAGCCCACCACCATTTGTTGGAGCGCCTCCATTCCCGTTCGCCTGAGGAGAGGGCTGACCAGGGCGAGTCGCAGCTGGCGTCGGCCGTGGAGCAGTTGCACCGCCGTTTGGAGAGACCGGACCATTGCCACCGCCGAGAGCACCGCCGCCACCGTTCGCGCCGTTTGCCTGGCCGAGGAAGCCCGTCGTCGTCGTACCACCCGCACCACCAAGGGCTCCGGCACCGCCAAGGGCTCCGGCGCCGGCACCACCAAGGGCTCCGGCGCCACCCGCGCCACCAAACTGACCACCAGCGCCGAACTGACCACCGCCACCGCCGAGCTGGTTGCCGAGCATACCACCCGCGCCGCCTGCGCCGAACTGGTTACCACCAAAGCCGCCGGGGCCGCCCTGGCCACCAGGACCGAACTGGCCGCCTTGTCCACCAGGACCACCAAAGCCGCCAGGACCACCCTGGCCACCAGGACCACCAA
>JAADVL010000129.1:0-56630 GCA_023334995.1 Pythium sukuiense
GATCTCTTCACCGAGCACATATGTGCGAAATTCTACAGAGGCAAGTGCGGTTAATCAGTGGCATTCGTTCTACTCACATATGCATCCACAATCATACCTTCAACTGTTGGTAGCACGATCTCTTGCTGCGGCACACGTCCACGCTCTCACTGCTCCATCGCACTTTTGAGGCGCTTCAACGGGGACAACAGCAATTTCGCCTGATTGGTGTCGGTCTTTCGACTCCTCGAGCGTCGAACTGGAACGTTTACCGGGTGGCATGGATAAGGTGATGCAGAAGTGGGAAATCGCAGAATAAAGTGAGGGGTCGATCAAACAAACGTGTCTTGCGTCCAGGGAACAGGGCAAAGAAGTGCGTGACTGTGTCACCAGTCTCGGACTCATCTGGAAGGGAAACTGGATGAGTTCTCATCACAGAGCCCTGAATTCACCTTGAATTTTAAAGAGAGTGATGAGCTCCGCACTGGATTTATTTCAAGTGTGACGTGATGGACTCTACACTGGATTCTTTGGACTGTGGGAGTGAATCAGACAGGACCCATGTTGAGTAGCACGATGGAAGTGTCCCAGTTTGGTCAGCTCATCATCTTTTCTATTCTTCTCCACTTAGATCTTCCGTAAAAAAGTCTTTTTCACTGACAATGCCTTGCGTATCATAATGCCATTGCCCATCTCGCTTCCACTTCAATTTCCGTCCAACGGTTTGAGCAAACCGTTGGACGGGTAGGTCCCACTACATAAACTCTCACAAGGCATGCTATTCAAAGAACTACGTTGGGGGGGGGAACTTTTCTTGCTTGATTGAAGCGCAACGGCAACAACTCAGCAACTCATCAGCAACATTATCACAACATATTCTCATTATACCGGTTTCAAAATGGTCTCGTACCGGTATTCTGAAGGATTCGTGCCCGCCATCGCCGCGAAGGAGCCGCCTCACAGTGGATGAACAGCACCAAACTTCACTGTGATTGGCCGGTCTTGGTTCTTTGAAACTACGCCTCCCCCACCAGGAGGGTGGGCAAGCAATAGTGTAGCTCGTGTGGGTTGGGTATCCGTCGTCCGTAATTGTGCTGTACTTTCCTGTCAAAAGTTGAAGTGGCTACATCTGATCATCATTCCTAAAACGTTTCTACCGGTATCCATTGGCTATGGGAAAAACAGAAGATCGTTTCTACCATTTCTATCACACATGTGTCGCTTATGACATCAACTGAAATGAGCTCTTGGGTCTCTTGTAACGGCACACGCCTTTGCTCGCGTGCCGAAGAGCCACCGCCTCCGCCAGCTCCGCGTGCTTCCTTGCCGCCCACTGCGCCATTGGCACGCACCAGCGCACTGCTCGCCGCTACCATCTCCATCCCCACCCAGCGTCTTCATCTTCATCTCCTCTCTCCAGCCATGACGTTCTCGCCCGACGAGTCCCCACACATTGACGACGCCGGTGCCGTGCACCCCGCCAGCCTCACGCCACTGGGCGCGACCCCCACGGCCCCCAAGGCGCCGCCTTCTCCACCAGCAGCGCCTCCGTCGCTCACGTCGCTGGCTGAGTCTGCGTCCGCGACGCTCGCGTCCATCACGGCCATCGCCTCGACGACCACCACGGTCTCCGTTATCGGAAGCGGCTCGGCGCTCCACAAGGAGGACGAAGTGCGCGCACACGACGTGCTGCCGGCCAACACGCGCTGCCAGCTCGAGGACTTCACGCCGTTCTCCAAGTGCCATCTCTGGAAGCTCATGATGTCGTTCTACGATCGCCAGGGCGTCGAGTCCTGGGCGCAGGGCATCGTGCCGCACTTCATCACGTCCAACACCTTCATCGCCAAGAAGTACAGCCACGTGCTGCGCGCGTTCATGCGCGACGCGTCGCGACCGAACACCGCGTCGCCGCTGGATCCGCGTGAGCCGTTTTACATTGTGGAGCTGGGCACGGGCTCCGGCAAGTTCAGCTTCTACTTCCTCAAGGCGCTGGCCGAGGCCGAGGCCGCCATGGACTTCCCCCTGGACAACGTCAAGTACATCATGACGGACTTCACGGAGACCAACTTCAACTTCTGGAAGACGCACCCAGCGCTGGCGCCGTTTGTGAAGCGTGGCATCGTGGACTTCGCGATCTTCGACGCCACGAAAGACACGGAGCTGCGGCTGTTCACGTCCGGAGACGTCATCCGCCCAGGCTCGTGCAAGAACCCCATTGGCATCATCGCCAACTACCTCTTTGACACGCTGTACCACGATCTCTTCCAAGTCGACAATGGATTCCTCAAGGAAGGGCTCATCAGTGTGGGGTCCAAGCGTGCCGAGGAGCCGGACCCGCTGGACCCAGAGATCATCAAGCGGCTCTCGAATCTGTACAAGTACGAGCCGATCGACGAGACGTACTATGGCGAGGACAAGCCGCATCTGAACAATATCCTCAAGTGGTACCACGATTTCTACGAGCCGCAGTCGTCAGGCGCCACGATCCTCGTGCCCGTGGGCGCACTGTCGGCCATCGATCGGCTCAGCCAACTGGCTGTGGACAACCGCCTCGTGGTGCTTTCGGGCGACAAGGGAAACAACAACCCGGACCACTTCCGCGGCGTGAGCGACCCGCACATCGCCGTCCACGGTAGCTTCTCCGTCATGGTCAACTACCACGCCATCGGCGTGTATTTCGCCAGTCGAGGGGGCTTTGCCATTCACAGTCCACAGGAAGAGGCGAGTCTCAAGGTCTCCCTGTTTGTTCTTCCGGCGTCTTCGTCCTCCTCGTCAGGCACGTCAGCCGTCGCCATGACGGAGCTGTACGGCGAGGGGCTCGAGCGTGTGTGCGACGAGCGCAGCCGCGCGTTCCCTCAGCTCACACAGGCGTTCGACGACGAGATCGTGACGTTCGGACCGAACGACTTCTTCGTGATGCAGAAGGCGCTGAAAGAAGACACCAAGGCGCCGTCGCTCAAGGCCGTGCTGGCGCTGCTCAAGCTGAGCTGCTGGGACCCGGACACGTTCTACAAGTTCCGCGACGTGCTGCTGGACCACTCGCCTACGAGCGCCCCCAAGCTCAAGCGCGACGTGCGGCACGGCATCCCACAGATCTGGAAGAACTACTACGCGTTGGACAGGGAAAAGGACATTGCGTTCGAGATCGGCCGCCTGTACTACGGCATCCACGACTACGACTCGGCGCTGGCGTTCTACTCGCTGTCGACGCGTGAGATGGGCAAGCACCACGTCACGAGCCACAACATGGGGCTGTGCCACTACTCCAAGAAGCAGCTCGAGCTCGCGGCCTCGTTCTTCGAAGAGGCCTACGGACTCAACGCGTCCTACCAGAAGGCGGCGACGTGGCTGCAGCGTGTGCGCAACGAGCTGGGCCAGCGTCAGGCTGTGGGCGAGACCACGCTGGCACTCGCTGGCGCGTACACGGGCACGGGCCGCCCGCAGCAGCATCCGGACGAGCTGCTGGTCCAGCAGATCCAGCTCGTGATGCCCGACCACGAGGAAGTGACGGCCACGGCGCGGACGAGCGTGTCGCGGCTCTCGCTGGACGAGTCGACGCTGCAGTAGAACAGTAAGGAGGAGTAGGCTCCTGATAAGCACAAGTATACAACTCACGGATCAATGCAGCGTTGATGGTGGAGGCGGGGGTTCGATGTTTGTAGATTGAAAAGCGGGAGCCCCATGACGCGCTGGATGGGACTTGGTAGGGTGGGTCTTGGTCTACTGTGGTAGGGTGGGATAGTGTGGCTGTGTGGACTGTGTGGAGGGCGATCACTTGGGCTGCACGGCGCTGGCGTCGCCCGTGATCTGCCACGCGATCATGCGGCGGTCGTTGCCCACACTGAAGAACGTGTTGAGCGGGCCCGTGGTGATGCGGCGCACGACGTCCTTGTGGCCGTAGTTGGCGCCGAACACGAACGTCGTCTTGTACGCGAACGACGGGAGCTCCTTGAACGTAATGGCGCCGTCCTGCGTATCACAAAACACACACGTAGAAAGATCAGAATCAGTAGCTACAACATGGAGAGGCACTATAAAAGCCAAGACACTTACGACCGTGCCGACGAGTAGCAGCGGGTTCTGCGCGGCGTCCTGCGTGCCGCACAGCGCCGTGACCTGCGAGTCCTGCGTCTCCTTGAACACCTGCTGGAAGGCTCCGCCCATGCTCCACACGATGATCTCCGAGTCGAGGCCGCCGCTGATGAGAAAGGTCTCGCCGTTGCTGACCCAGAACTCGAGGTCCATGACGGCGTCCGTGTGGCCGCTGTCGTCGTCCGACAGCACCTTGACGCACTGGTACGTGGACAGATCCCAGAGCCGGATGGTCGTGTCCACGGAGGCCGAGGCGAGGATGGGCGTGGTGCCGATCACGAAGGTCTTGAGCCGCGTGACGCCGCGCACGTGGCCTTCCAGCACGCCGCGGCACTTGAACTCGTTGGTGCTAGGGTCCAGCTGCCAGTACCGCACGACGCCGTCGGCGCTGCCGCTGAAGAGCGTGGCCTGTCCGGCCGAGTCGGTGGCTACGGCCAGCGACTGCACGTGCATCGAGTGCGCGAACGGCATCTTGTCGCTGAGTCGGAACTCGTACGGCGGCGCGCCCGTCTCCAGGTTCCACCCGCGGATCATACCCACCGAGACCTTGCTCGAGTACGGCGACGGGCCTTCGAAGCCCACGAACAGGAAGGGTCCTTCCAGCACCATGGCGCTCACACCTTCCTTACTGGCCGACGAACCGGCGTCTCTGTTGTGACTGGAGCCGCTGGAGCCGCTGCCGAAGCCCGAGCCGCCGCTGGCAGCCGAGGGAGCCGCTGCGGCGTTGGGCTGCACGCTGATGGCCAGCTCCTCGCGCCAGGACGCGCAGTCCCAGAGCTTGATGATGGAGTCGCCGCCGCTCGTGAGGAGCTGCTGGCGCGCCGCCCACATAGCCACGTCCTTGACGGGCCCGGAGTGGCCCTGCGTCTCTCCGATCTTCTTCACGAAGTGCGGATACCGACACGGGCGGCCGTTCTGCGCCTCGAAGTCGCATTTTCCTTCCAGGAAGCGGCGACACGTCTCGCTGCCGAGGCCCGGGGGCCCGCCGCCCATGTAGCTGCCGCGGCCGCCGGAGCCGCCCCGTCCGCCGCGAGGAGCCGAGCGGCCTCTACTGCGTCCGCCGAAGCCGCCGCCGCGCTGGCGCGTGTTGTTGTTGTAGCTCATGGCGCAGGAGAGATGGAGAGATGGAGAGATGGAGGAAGGATTGATGCGTGTGGTGTCGGTCGGGTGGCGCTCTTCGGTTGTATGGCGCGAGCTTCGGAGCTGGGTTGGAATGGGGACGGCGGTTTGTAACGGTTAAGAACAAAGGTCGACCTCGTCTTCAGGACTTTGGAAGAGTGACGTGGGGACACAGCCTCGATAGAGTGACGTATATCGATTGTGACGTATAACATATAGGGGAAGTGGATCTTTTTGGGACGAAAGGTCGTGGAGAGCGAGGCCAATTGTGGAAAAATGGCGTGCGACGAACATGACAACAACAACAACAATGAGAACGATGCTGGTGGAGATGCCGCTGTGGTCGATGCACATGTGGAAAACGAAGGCGCTGATGCAGGCGGTGGAGGCGAGTACGCGGTGGTGCTGGACAAGGGCGTGTGCGGCTTCGGCATCTACTTCACGGCCGCGGCGGACGGCGTCGCGATGGTGGATCCGGCGCAGCCCTTCTACCGGCTTCCGGACGGCTCGCAGGCCCCAGGGGAGGCCAGTGGGCTCATCCAGCCAGGGGATCGACTGCTGGCGATCAATGACACGAGTGTCGCGAGCCACAAGTTCCAGGACGTGGTCGAAGAGCTGCGACGCACGCCACTGGGTGGCGTCACGCTGCGCTTCGAGCGTGTGGAGACCACTGCCATGAGCGGCAAAGATGACCAAGACCAAGAAAAGGAGGTGCAGCAAAGGAAGAGTGTGCGGTGGAAGTTGTTTGACTGGCAGCAGCAACCGACCTCAGGTGCGGTCACTGCCAAGGCAACAGTGGCGTCGCCGTACGAAAAAAAGATGCTGCAAGCCGCCGCCATGGAGGAGCTGCTGCTAGAGATGGAGAACACGATCCGGCTGCTGGAAGAAGATGTCGACCGCGAGAAGAAGTGCCGGTTTCTAGCGGAGAAGAAGAACATCCTGTACCGCAACGCGTTGCGGTCCCTCAGCGATGACAACGCGCAGCTTCGCTACCAGCTCACGCTCGAGAAACACGCGCACAACGCCACGCAGCGCTTCCAGAGCCAAAAGCTGCACCTCAGTATCTAGGAAGCACGATGTGTATACTACAAAATTCATGTAGCGATGTAGCCTATTTTGGAACTCTTCCCGTTACACCAGTCCCATTGCCCACTCGTTTGTCTCCACCGCGACGGAGCCATGGCTTCGACCACGACAACGATCCCGACGGCCGTCGCTGGCTCGCCTCCGTCTCTGCCTCCCTCGGCGTCGTCCTCGTCCTCATCATTCCTACCCAGCGCTCCACCAGTCGTCTACGAGTGCTCCCTCTCATCGTCCGACATCGACCTCTCGCTACGAGACGACCTGACAGCCAGTGTCCAGGACTACCTCATGCGCATTGTCGACGAACTGCATCACATCAGCAGGTGGGCGAGTCTTTGCGACCGACGACTCGCACACAGCGAGGAACGCCATGCCCAGCACGCACAGGACGCACAGCAGCAGCAGAGCCGCCACCACGTGCCCATGCTGTTCGTGCAGACCGAGATGGAGCTCGTGCGGCACGACATCCAACTGGCCAGTCAGGACGTGTTCCAGCGCGCCACCACGCAGCTCGCGTACGTGCAGAACTCGTTCCGTTCAGAGTACGATGACCAACTGGCGGAGGTGCAACGCCGCTTCGACGAGAAGCTCCGATTCTTCACACACAGGACTGTGGCTATGCTGGAGACGGCACTGTCCGAGACACAGACCAAGGTCGTGGGCATGGAGACCGCACTACGCCAACTCCAGCAGCAGCTTCTCGGTGAGCAGACACGGCTGGAGAAGCTGGAGAGCACCGTGCACGAGTCCCTACCAGCAGTGGCCTCAATGCAAGTCAAGCAGCTCAACGAACTGACAGCCACGCAGCGGCGTCTGGACAATCTCGAGTCGGCGGTGAATCTGCAGCTCACAGAGCTCAAGGCGTCGATGGGCGACTCGATGCAGGCGCTGCGTGCGTCGCAGACGCAGCTCGCCACCAAACTGCAGGTCATGAGGCTCGAAATACAGGAGCAGAGCGAGGACCTGAACCGCAAACTACTGCAGCTCCATCGATTTCTCAGTCGCTTCCCAGGCACGAGCGGTGGCGTGGCTGCCGTTGGGAACCTCTTGTTCACTGGTGTGACTGACGAGCCACTGCCACTGAATGCATCGTCCACTGCGGCGTTAGGACTGCCCAAGCCAGTCGCTGGAGTCGGCGTGAAAGTGGCGATCGGTGCCACGGCAGTGACGAAGACGTCTGCTAGTGGCAGTGGCGACTGTTTCCTGCACGCGAAGGCAGCGCTGCCGCCACGAGGAGACGACGTCAAGAGGCCGAGTAGCAGCAGCAGTACACTCCGCAACAGTCTGCCTCCTTCGCCCCAGGCGGCTTTACCACTCGGTGGCAGCGTGACGTTTGGTGGCGTGACTACGAAGAAAGAGACACTGCAGTCGACTGGCGGAACGATGAATCAGGCGCTGAACATCCAGTCGTCCACGCTCAGCCAGCCCGTCGGGAGAGAGGAGGAGGCAGCTGCAGGCACTGAGGTGACGCGGGCTCCAAGTGCCCCCAGTGGAGTCGCTTCTTCCCCTCGCAAGTCCTCACTACGCTCGCAGATCCAAGCCGTGATGCCGACGTCTGCCGTGCTTCGTCCTCAAGCTCCGTCTCCTTCGTCGTCTCCTCGTGGTGAAGGCGTCAAGAAGCGATAGCGCGAACGGCGTGCGAAACGAGCAGGACAATACAAGTATACAGCGGTGGATTAGCATTAGCACGAGATGACACTGCACACCGACTTCCAGCGTGGCGGCTCGACGTTGGTCTTGACGGCGCTGCTCGCGTACGTGCCGAGGTCCTTGATCCAGAGCGCGAACTCCTCTAGGTTGCGGATCAGTCGCTCGTTTACCACGGCGTCAGGACTGCCACACACAGCGCCACACGACAGAGTCAGTTCTGTCCGGTAGTAGAATTGAACCGTAGCCAAACCACTCACCTCACGACGTAATCGACGAAGAAAATGTAGTCCCTGCATCACACAACCACACAAATTCAGAGGCGGATCCAGTCAGTCCCGACGTCACAAGACTAGTGCAGACAACGCACATACCAGTGGTGGGTCTGCGACGAGAAGAGGCCGCCGGCCGTGGACGCCGGTCGGCTCTCGATCTTGATGATGGTGATGTTGCGCAGCGCGAAGGCCGAGACGATCTTGAACAGCGCCTGCGGCTCGTTGGGCACAGCGATCACGATGCTGCTCTTCATCTTGACTCCGGACGTCGCCGTGGACGACGTGATGAGCGCTGAGGCCTCGCGGCGCGCGATGATCGCGTAGCGCGTCTCGTTGTGGAGCTCGTCGCCCACGCCCTTCTCCAGCACCTGCAGTCCGTGGGTTTCGGCAGCCTGCTCGCTGGCGATGGCTGCTACGTTCTTCTGGCTCTCGTGACGCACCATGTGACAGGCGCCGGCCGAGTCCCACGTAGCCTGTCGGTCGATGTACATGCCGTACTTCTTCTCCAGGTCTGTGATGTAGGCCTGGCAGTGGTCCAAGATGGCTGGGTGGGACAGGAGACAGTTGATATCCTCCAGCTTGGTTCCTTCAATGGCACACAGACACAGCTCCTGCACGCACGCGATTTCGCCCACGATCTTGAGCTGCGACGCGATGAGCCGGTCAAGAATGCCGTGGAAGGTCCCGGAGACAGAGTTCTCGATGGGCAGCACGCCGTATTCGATCTCTCCACGCTCGAGTGCATCGATCACCGTGCTCACCTGCGAGTATCCGACGGTCTCGTAGTCTCCGGGCGTGATGGCCTTGTGCCGCTTGAGGTCGTCGAACGCCGTGCGCGCCGCCACGTCCGAGAACGCGCCCTCCTTGCCCTGGAAGCCCACGAGCAGGAAGTCCTGCTCCGTCTTCTTCTTCTTCTGGGTCTCGATCGCCTCGCTCTCATTGGCTGCAGCCAGCGCCTCGGCCTTCCGCTTGGCGGCGGCCGTGGCAGTGGCGCTGCGTGGGTTGCCGGCCTCAGACGCCGGACGCCGACCAGCGCCAGGCAGTCGCCTAGCGTTCGGGTGCAGCTCGGCCAGCTGCGCCTCCTTCTCCCTCCACGCGCGGATGCAGTTGCGGTCCACGTTGAAGCGCCGCGCCACAGCGCGCAGCGACTCGACCTTAGCGGCCTGCACGATCAGCAGCTTCTCTTCGACGGTGTAGCTGCGCTTGCGCTCGCGCTGCTTCTCTCCGTCGGCAGCGACAGCCGCGACGCCCACAGCCACGGGAGGCTGGGGAGCATAAGGGGGCATGGAGGCAGTGGAAGAAGCCACAACGGCGGCTGGAGACGCCGTCGCGGAGCCCGAGAAAGGCGCCGTCAAGTCCATTTCCAGCGAGATTGAGTGACTGCCTTTGGAGTTGCTCGCTGTGAAGGCGTTTGAATGGAGTCAGTGCCCCATGGGGGATTCTCCCTCTGTCGTAGTGTGCACCACACTAATTTGCGTGGATCAGAACCCGTGAGATAGGGTAACTCATGTCGGAATCTGAGGAGCGTCCTCGTGATCTGAGCTGCTGATCTTGAAGAGCTCTTTTCGAAATGACAACCATGCCAACCCCAGAGCGCGCACTTGACGGACGCCGGGACTGCAGGACACGCCGCTGCTCATCATGACGCTCGACGGCATGGCCGACGGCCACCAGCACAAGCGGCTACAGGAGTTCCTGAAGCACGAGCGTCTGCCGCCGGCGCATCCGCCGACCCACGTGACCAATGACATCTCCGACATCCGCGGCACCAAGCCGCTGCTCAAGGCGCACGTGTACGTGAACAAGCCGCACTTCCACGAGCCGCAGGACATCTTTGGATCTGCCAGTAAAGAGCTCCACCCCAAGCACCGCCGCGTGGGCTCGGACGATCGCTTCAAACAGCTCCCGATCGAGGGTTCGAGTACGCAGCCAGCGGGCTTCAAGACTAACCGCGTGTGCAACCCCCTCCAGCCAGAGTACAAGCTGCCGTCGTTTCAGGAGGCGCCACCGCTCATCCCAAAGTTCCTACGCGACAGCTACAATGTCAGCGACATTGACGGCACGTCCTTCAAGAAGAAGGTGATTGAGAACCCACGGTCGCCGATGAGACTGGACGACATCCCAGGATCCCAGGCAGGGTGGCTGCCAGCCAACAAGCGCCCGCTGCGTGAGAACCCACCGCGCGACATCATCAACGTGACCGACATCACCAACGTCGACTTCCGCTCCAGTCGTGTTACGTGAGTATCTCTCATGACGGATAGCCCCTGCTTGGTCAATGGGATTGATGGTTGAGTGTCTGGTACCCACAGCAACGTGTTGAATCCGGTGTACACCGTCAACGGCATGACGTACCAGGACGATGAGCTCTCGCACCCAAAGCTGCTGCATCAGAACCTAAACAAGCCCCACTACGCGCTGCAAACGTCCGACATCGCCGGCGCCAACCCGTACGATGCCAGCAAGAACGTCGTGGGCGGCATCCCCAACGAAATGCGACGCAGCTTCCGCAAGACCAACTGCACGGAGGACATCCCAGGCGCCAGCGCCGACACTTTCCAGCACAGCATCCGCAGCAACCGCCGCGTGGACCCCAACTGGCCCGAGTATAGCGTGCTGGATGGCAAGAAAGTGGACTCGAGCGCGATGTCCGTCGCCAAGTCGATCGTGTTCGCAGAGCTCATCAAGCAACACGACGTCGTGTGGACGAAAAACGACTTCAAGGCACCGTACGTGGTCAGCGGCGTCGCGAACGTGGGTATGACAGGCAGCAATAGAGAGAAGGAGAAGCCGCCGCGACGGTCGACGGCTCCAGCGGTTGTGCTTCACGAGGGCGGAATCAAGGCTGTGAGCAGCCGCACGCTGGCCAACGCGGACTCCTCAGCGACGAATTCAGCATCCAGCACTGCGCGCGTGACGCCCGCGGACAAGAAGCAAGCCGACGTGCGGAGAGAGGAGATCCAAATGGTGCGCGACCTGAAGTAGATCGATCCCCATAGTTAATCACAGACACATTTGCGACAGACCAGGATGAGATGAATGAATGCGGAGAGGCAGCAGCCCTCACAGCTTGTTTAAGTCAAGTCGAACATATCCTCTTCCTGGGGCGCCGCAGCCGCAGCAGGCGCATCCTTGGCCGCCTCCTCTTCTGCGGCGGCCACCACAGCTGCAGCCGACGTGGCCGAGAACTCGAGCGCGTCAAAGTCGAACTCGTTGGTCTGTTGGTCGTCGTCGGACGCCACCGTCAAGCTCGACATGCTCACGGTCGGCATGTCGTCAAACTCACTCGCGCCTTGTGGTGCCGGTGCCGGTGGCGGAGCGCTGTACTCGCTGTACATACCGGCAGAGGCAACGGCAACAGGAGCTGCGCCAGTCGCCGCTCGTCCGGAGGAAGACGACGACGGCATCGGAGCGTAGCGGTCCTTGGTGACCGCCGGCGCGAACGGATTCTTGGATCCCGACGCGGTGCGACTGCTGGAAGCACCACCGCTAGCCGTGCGAGAGGCTGTTCGACTGGACGGTGCCGAGGCAGCAGCGCTTCCCGTCGATACGCCGTAAATGGACAGCTTGCGCACGAGTCGACCGATCTGGTTGTCGAGGAAGCTGAAGCCCTGCTTGCGGATGATCTGCTGCAGCAGCTCCTCGTTGCCCTGCTTGAAGGCGCGCACCAGGTCCTCTGCCAGCGCGCACTCGTCCGACTTGAGGAACGAGTCCGACTGCAGATGGCTCATGTACGCCTGGTCGGCGGCTGCGACGTCGCCCTGCACCAGCAGCAGCACGATCTCACTCAGATTGCACTTGTGGATGTTGGCCTGCTGGTCGATTTCCATAAAGATGGCGACCTGGCGATGCAGCAGCAGCACGGCGTCGGCGTAGAGCCCGTTCTTGACCAGGTAGCTCAGCGTCTTGCGGAACACGTCGACGGCGAAGTGCGGCTTGCCCTGCGCCTCCATGAGCGAGCACGCGCGCATGTACAGATCGCGCGTGTCCATGAGTCCGTTCTCCTCACACGCCGCCGCGCCCTTGAGCAGCGCATCGGCCGACTTGCCCAGCTCGCCCATGTCGCTGTAGTAGCTGCACGCGGCCTCGTACGACTTCTTCATCTCCTCCAGATACTTGTCCTTGACGGCGCCCGTGGCGCGCGTGTCCTTGATCTGCTGGACCACGATCTTGGCAGCGTTTTCGCAGTTCTGCGCGGCGCGGAACGCCGATTTGTTCTTGTTTTGGACGGCGGCGGCCTGCGCGAAGAGCTTCTTGGCCATCTCCAGGTCGCCGGCCGAGCGGAAGGCCTCGGCCGCCTTCTCTAGCAGCGGCGCGGCCGCCAGGTAGTCCGGCTGCCAGCGGAACATGGTCTTCTCCAGCAGCTTGTTGGCCTGCTTGGCGGCATCCTCGGCCTCCTTGCGCTTCTTAGCCTGCAGCGCCGACATGGTGTCCGTCGTCAATACTCGCGGAATGAGGAAAGGCGAGGGGAAGATGGAGGAGAGCTACACAGACGAAACGGCCCTTTTCAAGGAGGCTGAAATAGAGGGCGGCGTTATTTTCGGTGTAGATAAATAAAACGGGTGGTGATATTGGATAAGACAGAAAAGCTAATCGACGACGAAGCAACATGGAGGCTAAATAGTTTCTGGGCTCAGCCGAAGGCCGACTCGAGGCGTGACGACAACTTGTCGCGGCGCGGCTTGGTGCGGCGGAAGGGCTCGAGGGGCAAGCAAGTGGCGTCCAGAGAGCTCTTACAGCGCAGAGACCGCAGCGGTACGTCGATATGCAGGCCACTGGTGGCGTTGAGCTGAGACAGCAGCGCCAAGATCGCGGCCTTCTGGACAGGCGTCGCACTGCCCACGAGCTTGGTACATTCGGCGAAGCAGAAGAAGAGCCGGCGGTCCTTCGATGTGAGCATCACACGCACCACGAGCTCAAACGGGAACACGTCCTGGCTTCGTATGCGATACATGAGCGACGCAGTGGGGGGCTTGAGCAGTACGTCGATGAGCAGTCCGCCGGGCAGCATGAGCATGACGAAGCGAGATTCACAGAAGCTCTCCAGCGTGCTGGGAGAGGCAGACAAACGCGCGTTTCTGGCTTGACTGCGAGCTGCCTTGGATATGGAGCCGACTGCGTGCTTGGTGAACCACTCGTTCCAGTGGCTGACGTTTAGCTCGATCTCGCCGAAGAGAAGCCACGGCACGCGGACTGTGCCTGGCGCAGAGGCGACCGTCGTGGCCACGGGCGCCATCTCCTCGTGGCGCTTGTTCGTGAGCTCGATAGCGTACTCGTGGAAGTGCTGCTTCATGACAAAGTGCTTGAGCTCGCGTAGCGCATCCGACAGATGGAAGGCGCCTCTCCGCTTGCCACGGAAGTCCGCGAACACGAACTGCAGCGGGCCGAAGTGGAACACGATGGCCACGAGCGTGCACAGCGAGAAGCAAAAGGCCGTGATCATGGACACGATCTCGTACAGCGAGCCGTGGAACGCGTAGTCGATCAGCGCGATCTTGAGCGCGCAGTAGCTGAACACGATGGCCACACGCACTGCGCGCGGCAGCATGAAGAGCCCTCGACCACGCAGACAGTGCTGCGCGATGCGGTAGCCGACGTACGTGGCCAGCGTCTCGGTGGTGAGGAAGTAGAGCGCGAACATGCGCGAGTCGAACTGACGCACGTGGCCCAGCGACGACAGCGCGTCCAGAGCCACGGGCGGTCCGTACATGTTGCTGGCTGGCCACTGCGCCGAGTGGATGCGGTGGCCCCAGTGGGGTCCGCGGCGATACAGCGGCTGCGGGAGGTGCATGAGGGAGGAGGTCTGAAGAGGAATGGCTGGATAGTAGGGAGGGGGTGTTTTCGGTTCTGCCATCTTTGGGGGTGCCCTTCGAGGGAGATGGAATGTTTTTGTTCCGGCCAGCAGCAGAACAAGAACACATCAGCGTACCGTACAGTCGCGAATGTTTCACAGACGCTGACGCCACGCGCAGCAAACGAGCCGAAAAATACAGCAGCTGAGCGTCGCAAAAAAGGCTCACTTGGCTTCAGTATGGTAGGGTGGCCCGTAGAAGGCAGACTGCTATGGGCGACAGGGACGGCGTCTCTGAGCAGAAAATATGGGAAGCGGTTCCGACAGCGGAGCGTGGCGCAGGCTTCGAGAACCGTTCTCTCCAAGAACCTCTCTTTCGAGAAGCTGGACCCGAATCCTAGAAATCCCAACTTCAAATCTGCGTTTCTAGGTCGTCTGGTCGTTGAGTCTAAAAGACTGAGATGAATCCGAAAGTGATGAGTCTGATTGGTCTAAAAAGTGTAGCCATTTCTTTCTACAGCTCTTCACAAAGATCTTGGTGACCACCATGACGCCGTCATTGGTGCCGGTGCATCTCCGAGTCGACTCGGTGATGACGCTGGCACTTCAAGCGTGAGCAAATCCGTCGACGATGGCCGAAACCAAGGGCAAGCGCCTTCGAGAAGCACAGGTCCAAAAATACAGGTACCGATACCCCGGCCAACCAAGTGCATGTCTATTCTAATCAGCTTGTTGCAATGAGTGTAGCCATCTCTCGGGCTTGAGCAGCTTTGAGCAGCTCTCTGTTCCTCCATCTCCTGTGTGATTCCCAACATGGCGCCGTGGCTCCTGGTGCTGCTGGTAGCGCTGCTCTCCACTCCGACGGCGGCCTACACGTGCCCCAACTTCTGCTCCAACCGTGGCTTCTGTCTGGACCAAGGCATGTGCCAGTGCCCCAATGGCTGGGGCGGCGCCGACTGCTCCATCGCGCAGTGTCCACTCGGCGTCGCGTGGGCCGACCAGGTCTCAGGCGTCGACGCGGGCCACAATCCAGCGCCGTGCTCCAACCGAGGGTCCTGTAACGCTGAGTCAGGACTCTGCTCCTGTGACGCCGGCTTCACAGGCGCTGCCTGCGAGCGAAGTGAGTTGTAGCAAGTGATTCCATTGTAAGCCTAGCCAACTGACCGTGTGGTTGATGATGACTGTGTTCTAGTGGCCTGCTCGTGCAACGGCCATGGCCGCTGCGAGTCGATGCGGGGCTTTGCGCAGACGAAAGACCTCGGAACGGGCCCTCTCTTCGCGTACACGAACAACTGGGATGCGACCAAGATCTACGGCTGTGTGTGCGACCCAGGTTACGCCGGTCCAACGTGTACGGAGAGGCTGTGTCCCGTAGGCGACGACCCGCTCACGGGCACCATCCAGGATCCGAACGGCATCCAGAGAAACGAGCGCCACCGCGTGACGTGCCGTGCCACGGGAGGCAGCTTCACGCTCTCGTTCCGAGGCTTCACGACCGAGCCGATCCTCACGTCGGACTCCCGTGACACGGTGCGTGCAAAGCTCGTGGCACTGCCGTCGATCCGTGCAGCCACCGTAACGTTCGGTGGCATCACGCTCGTGGCGTGCACGGCCATCGGCAACGACATCAGTATCACGTACACGCAGGACTTCGGCGACCTCCCCGACATGCAGGTCGACGGCTCCAGGCTCACGCACACGACGCCCGTGGCCGGCGTGCAGCCGTCGCTCATGTTCGCAACGGTGACGCATGGCACGAAGGAGAGCACGCCGTGCTCGCGTCGTGGCGCGTGCGACCGCACGAACGGCGTGTGCGCGTGCTACCCCAACTACTTCTCCAGCAACGGCCTCGGCCAGATCGGTCAGCGAGGCGACTGCGGGTTCGTGGCCTCGACGGTGACAAGCTGCCCCGGAGAGATCGCCTGTAGTGGCCAGGGCACGTGCCGTGGTCCGCCCACATACGACTGTATTTGCAACGAAGGCTTCATGGGTGGAGACTGCAACGAGAGAGAGTGTCCCAAGGGCAAGGCCTGGTTCGACATGCCGTCGGCTGACGACACAGCCCACGCCCTGGTCGAGTGCTCGAACGCTGGCACGTGCGACCGCACCAAGGGCGACTGCATCTGCAACAGCGGCTTCACGGGCGCTGCGTGCAACCGCCTCCAGTGTCCGAACGACTGCAGCGGCCACGGCACGTGTCTGACCATGGAGGACCTCGCCAAGGCCTCCAAGCTCAATGGCGAGCGCATGGGCTGGACGTACGGCGCTGTGCCGAACAAGAAGGAGACGTGGGACTACGACATGGTGCGCGGCTGTCTGTGCAACGCCGGGTGGGAGGGCCACGACTGCTCCAAGCAGAGCTGCCCCACGGGCGACGACCCCATGACCGTGTACTCGGCGGACGGCCGGCCGCAGCAGAACGAGATCCAGGAGCTGGTGTGCACGGGCAACTCGGGCTTCTTCAGCCTGCGGTTCCGCGACGCAGCCACGCCGCAATTGCCTTTCTCGGTCTCCGCGACGGCCTTGCAGACAGCGTTGAACTCGCTCTCGACCATCAAGGGCGTACGCGTCACGTATATCTCCTCACTGGCCAACACGACCCCGACGACAGCGTGCTCGCTTGTGGGCACGACGACGATCCGCGTCGAATTCCTGCAGGATTTTGGCGACCTTCCGCCGCTGCGGTGGATCCTGGACGGCGCTCTGACGCTCAGTATCAGCGTGGACGGCGCCAACGGCTCCAAGCGCGGCACGAAAGAAGACGCCGTGTGTGCGAACCGAGGCCTGTGCGTGCCCAGCACGGGCGTCTGCCGCTGTATCTTCGGCTTCACGAGCAGCGACGGCAACGGCAACGAAGGCGCGCGCGGCGACTGCGGATACAAGGACTCGATCTACCTCAACTCGGCCGGCAAGGTCGCCAACGAGACGTAGTTTATTCAGTTGAAATTTGACTTTAACACCCACAGAATTGATACTTCTTCTTCTTCTAGAGCTGCTTGACGCCCAGTTGCTGCACTCGACTCAGCCGCTCGTCGCGCTCGCGGAGCTGCTCGCGCAGGTGGCGGTTCTCGACCTCGAGTTCGCGGATCTGGCTCAGCCGCGTGTCGTGCTCGGCCTCGGCGATCTCCAGGCCGCGCACCAGCTCCCGCAGCATCTCCGCACGCACCGAGTCGTGCTCATCCTCACGCAGGCTCTGCAGCTCGTTCACATACTTGACTTTGAGGGCCGACGTGCGCGATGCACGGCGACGACTGGCGACTGACGACGCCACGGACACGGTGCTGTCGGTCGAGAGGACGGAGAAGTTGGCGCGCACAGAGCCCTCGCTTTCGGGCTCGATGCTGTCGCGTGACGAGCTCTCCCGCGAAAGCTGCGGCGACTTGGCACTGCTGCTGCTCGTGTCTTCCTGTGAAGTGCCTTCCTTGTCTTGCAGCGGCTGCTGCTGCTGCAGGAACGCGACGTCAACCACCTCTCCTTCGACCACTTCGATTGCTTCTCCTTCTTCTTCTTCCTCGCCGTCCTCCTCCAGTTCTTCCTCTTCCTCCTCTTCGTTGTTGCTGCTGTCGGCGCCGCTCTCTGGCTCGCGCTGGCTCTGCTCGGGATCCTCCTGGCGGGTGGACGAGTTCAAAATGACGCGGTTGATGTTCTCGATCGCGAACTGCAGCTCCCGCTGCCGCGCATCGATGGCCACGATCTCGTCACGGGACAGATCGCCCTCGCCCTCGCTCTTGTGGACTTGGAGGTCTTCCCACTCGCTCTGCAGCACCTTGATGCGGTTGCGGTACTTTCTCAGCAGTGCTGACTCGCCAGTGTTTTCATTCACTGCCAGTCGGCTCTTGACTCGGCGAGCTCGCGTCGCGAACTTGAGCGTGCTGTGGGTCTCCGCGAGACACTCGACCGACGGCGCGATCGTCGCGACGATCGTGATCTGGGCCTTGCCTCCTAGCGCCGGCTGCAGGATGCGCGTGAGCTTGGAGTTGCGGTACGGCAGGTGCTGCTGCGGCGGCTGCGAGTCGCTGTGCTTGGAGCTGCGGCTGCGACTGAGCTTCCAGATGATGTGGCCCAGCGTGAGCAGGCTGCGGTTGATGTACTTGCCCTCTTCGAGATGCAGCCCCGTGGTGTTGGCGAGCCGCACGCTCTCCGAGCCAGCCAAGTCGATGAGGTTGAGCGTCGCGGACCGCAGCGTGGTGTTGGTCTGGCTCTCGATCACGAGCCGGAAGATGGTGTGCGAGCGCGAGGACTGGTCGTTGGCTTCCGTGGACGCCGTGTGGCGGTGGAAGTTGCCCGACTCGACCAGCGACAGCACCTGGTCGGGCGCGACCACGATCTCCTCCGTGAGGCCCTTGATCAGCACGTCGTTGCACACGTACGTGTCCTCGCCTGTTGGGTCCTGCTTGGCGATCTCGTAGATCTTGATCTCGGACCGCGCACCGCCGGCCAGCAGATCGTACACGCGCTCGTTGTAGATCTCGAGGTACGAGAAGCGCAGCAGGAACTGCGAGTCGGCGTGGTGCGCGATGAGCGCGAAGATGTCGTCGACCGCGAGCTGGATGAGCCCTGGCTCGCTGCGCGTGCCCAGCATCGTGTGGGTCTTGCCCGTGCCCGTCTGGCCGTACACGAACACGGACGAGTGGTAGCCGTCCACGGCCGCCACGATCGAGTCGCGCACGGTGTCGTCGTACAGCTGCGACGTGTGCGCCGTCGGCCCGTACAGATAGTCGAACGCGTACGACGACGGCAGGTGCGCGTTGTCGCCGCCGGCCGACGGCTTGTCATTCGCAGACGCAGTCGAGCCGCCCGTGCTCGTGGCAGAGGACGCCGCCGAGCCGTTGCTGGTGCTGGACACGGAGCGAGGTTTGCGCGCCGGCGCTTGCGCCGGGAAGATCTGCTGGTAGATGGCGTTGCCGTGCCTGTCACACGCGTCAGAGAGAGTCCCAGGGGAAGGAGGAAAAAGAAATGGATAGCTGCCTTACCATGTCCACGCGGCCTTCCCGCCGGCCTTGACAGCCTCGTTCTTGGTGAAGGGCCGCACGCGCACGCACACGCGGATTCGCTTCTCGCGCGGCGTGGACCCGGGCGACGGCACGGGGGACGAGGAGGAGGAGGAGGAGGAGTGGGGCAGCGGCAGTGGCATGGCGCGAGAGGGTGGCAGCGGGGGCGCGTCGGACGCCAGCGCGCGGGACGCCATGCTCGCCGGCGCGTAGCTCTTCGACGGAAGCGAGAGAGTCGGTCTTGGCGACGCACGCCATCATGGGCACGGAAGGAATGATGGGAGTCAGACTCAGACTCAGTTGAAGTGGACCACACAAACACCACTAAGTGCGGCTGCTAAGTTCGCATTCGATCCGTCGGGTTGAACCTCTCGACCCAGCAGTGACTTGCTGTAGTCTGTGGACGAGAATGGTGACCACCATGCTGCTGAAGACGCTGCGCGCGCCGACGCCGCTGCTGCGTCGTGAGCTCTTCTCCTCGCAAAGCAGGGGCTTCGCTGCGGGCGTGGAGATCATTGACACCATCGCTGAGTTCCACGACATGCGCCGCCAGATGCCCGCCGGCACGGCGCTCGGCCTCGTGCCCACCATGGGCGTACGTCCGACTTTCCTGCTCCCGCTCATGCACCAGCAGAAGCTGATGGGGATCTCTGCCTCTCTGTGTGTCTATAGGGACTCCATGAAGGCCACTTGTCGCTCGTACGCGCCGCCAAGAAGCGCTGCGACGTCGTGGCCGTCAGCGTGTTCGTGAACCCGACGCAGTTCGGCCCGAACGAGGACTTCTCCAAGTACCCGCGCACGTTCGAGGCCGACGTGGCGCTGCTGGCTAAGGAGGGCGTGGACTACGTCTTCGCGCCGGCTGCCGACGCCATGTACGGCCCTCACCACCGCTGCTACATCGAGCCTGAAGGCTTTGACGACCTGCCCGAGGGCGTGTGTCGCCCGGGCCACTTCCGCGGCGTCGCCACCATCGTCACCAAGCTCTTCAACGTCGTGCAGCCGACACACGCGTTCTTCGGCCAGAAGGACGCCGCCCAGTGCGTGCTCATCAAGCGCCTCGTGGACGACCTCAACATGGACATCGAGATTGATGTCGTGCCTGTGAGCCGCGAAGCTGACGGGCTCGCTCGCTCCACACGCAACCAGTACCTGAGCCCGGAGGAGCGCGCCGTCGCCAGTGTTGTCTACCGTGGACTCTCGCTGGCGAAGCAGCAGTACGACAACCACGCGGGCGCGTCCGTCGCGGCCTCGGCTCTGCGCGACATCATCCGCCGCGAGTACGAGAATGAGCCGCTGATCAAGGAGATCCAGTACGTGTCCGTGGGCTCCAAGCAGACCATGCAGGAGATCGACGGCGACATCCCCAAGAGCGAAGGTGCCATCCTGTCGGTCGCCGTCAAGCTCGGCAACTGCCGCTTGATAGACACGATCCCGTTGTAGACAACACAGAGAGACTGGGAGAATCAAAATCAGGCATTAGGCTGACTTACTTCGGGCGCTTGAAGCTTCCACTGCTGCTGTTTCCGTCGAACTTGCGTTTGGAAGTGATGGACGACTCCACAAAGATGTCTTCGTCCACAGCCGACCAGTCGATGCCGTCTACGTCAAACTCATCGCGCTGCACGGCATCACATCGCATTGCTCGCATTCAGACCAAAGACTTCTCCATCCAGACACCACGGAAGCAACTCACCGCAGAAGACTTTTGTTTGAAGAAAGGCGACGCACTCGGCGCCTCGACATCAGCAGTCGGAGCAGAGCCATCTCCAGCAGCAGTCGCTGCCTTCGGTGCTGGTTTAGGTGTCAGTTTATGCTGTACAAATCATCGTTAGCCCAATGAACACGACGCTGGCAATTGAGATCACACTCGCCTTGCTCAAGTACGCCTGGACGATCTCGATGATGGACTCGCCGTATTTCTTCACGCGGATACGACCGACGCCTTCGATCTCCATGAGCTCAGCATTCGTGACGGGCACAGCATTTGCGATGGCTGCAATACCACTCGTCGGCAGGATGTGATACGGCATGAGGTTGAGGTTGTCGCACACAGTCGCTCGCCAGTCCTTGAGAAGCTGCGCCAACGCCTCCACGTGAGGCAGCGGTATTCTACAGACACACGAGGCCCACATTAGTTCTCGACGATACCAGGCAACATAAACATCCACGATGCCATACCTTCCAGCACTCTTTGCCTGTGGAATCAGTGGGTACTTCTCCTTTGAAGGAGGCGGCAGGATTTCCACGACGTCGTCGTCGAAATCGTCACTCAAATCTTCAACAGTATCGACGGGAGTCTTCGATTTGCGCGCAGGTTTCGTCGGCTTGGCTGGCTTCTTCGAGTCTCTCTTGGCCGCTTGTGCTGACGAATCTTTCGACTTGGGGGGACTCGAGTGTTTCTTCTTCTCGTAGCTGGTCTTCACCACAATGCGGACTCGCTCCCCTCTCAGCACGCGATCAGCTTTGTATCCGACCGCGAGAAACGTCGTGGTGAAGCCCATCTTGTTGGTCTTGTCGATCTCTCGTAGGTAGTCGCGCATGACCATGTGGTACAGAATTCGCTCGATTTCACTTCGAGTGAAGCGTGACTTCCCTGCTCCGAAACCTGGCAGTCTCGAAAACTGATCCTTCTTGCGTTCTTTTCCTTTGAGGGCTTGGCCGAGATAGATCTGAGCAAGCTGGGTAAGCGTGGTCGATTCGTTGTCCGCCTGCAGTTGTTTCACTACACAACATGGAGTCGTTGTTAGGTGGAGTCCAACAGATCACCCCGAATTGCCTTCCGTACCCATCTCAATCACCGAGGTGCAGTCGTCTGTGACATCCATCGGCTCCGCGATCAAACCCTGGGCTCGATTTTTGCAGTTGTCGCACGTCTCCCGGCATTTCTGTCTGGAGAAATGCTCGCCGAAATACTCGAGTAGTGTTGTTCGGCGGCACTCCACCTATTCAAATTTCACAGCGATCAGTGACGGTGGCTTCGTCTCCGTGTGAAGACCATTGACTTACCTGATTCTCGCAGAACTGAGCAATTCGACGCAAGTGCTCAAGGTGGACGTTAACATGGTGCCGATTGTCTGCGTCCTTCGTGATCAATTGTCTGCGACGTGTCTGTGGAACGACGAGAGTAAGAGAGGTGTCCAACACATCATGTGGAGAATAGTACGAGCTCACCAGGTCTGCATACGAGTAGTAGAGGATACAGTTCGCGACGTCACCATCACGACCAGCACGCCCAGCTTCCTGTGAATATGGCCAGTCAACGAGTCAACCAAGGGTTCCAGCAAAAAAGTAGCCACACCGAGTTCGCAGTACCTGGTAGTAGTGTGTTACCGATTGTGGTATCGTGTGATGAATGACGTAGCGAACGTCGGGCTTGTTGATGCCCATACCGAACGCGACTGTTGCAACGATGAGCTTGATCTTTCCCTTGCTCCACTCATGGTGACGGTGGGCGCGATCTTCAGACTCCAAGCCGGCGTGGTAGAACGAGATGGTGTCTGCCTTCCGGGTTCTTTCGAAGCCGAGGGCTTTGATGAGCTTTTCGGCTGTTTGCTCACAGTCCTTTTTGGACAAGCTACAGTAAAAGATACATTCAGTCAGCGACCAGCAGAAGGACTAGCGATGAAGGAAGCATTCTCACCAGTAGATGATGCCAGATTCGTCGATGTGCTCACGGACGAATTGAGCAATCTCGTCAAGAAACTTGGCGGATTTCTTGCGAACATCGTACGTCAAGTTGTGTCTACAGATCCACAACATTATCGCATGAACGTTCCTTTTCATGCGCCACACCACTAAGCATACCTGTTGAAACTGGATCTCGTGATGAACGGGTTCGAGAGATGCAGATTCTTCGCGATGTCAGCCTCTGTCTGGTTGTTTGCTGTTGCCGTTAGTGCCATGATGGGAACCTGTTGTTGTTAAAGGTGAATCACAGTCAGTAAACCCCTATAGCACGAGCTGAACTAGGAAGACCCACCGTCTTAAACTTGCTGCGCAGTTGCCCCAACTGCATGTAGTCTTTGCGGAAATCATGACCCCATTGACTGATGCAGTGGGCTTCGTCAACCACGAATCTCGCCAGTAGTCCCCGCCTTTCCAGGGACTCGAATATGTTGTTCAACTGGTTGCTGCCAGCAATCTTCTCTGGAGTCACATACAGCAGCTTGATGCGGATTCGGTTGGAGAAAAGCTCCGAAATGATCGGCTTCTGTACGGTCTCGTAGTCTTGCTCGCCATTGAGATGCGCCACACCGACATCAAGGGCTTCAAGTTGCTGCACTTGATCCTGGATAAGGGAGACAAGTGGGGAGATCACGATCGTCACGCCTTCGTCAATGCAAGCTGGAAGCTGGTAGCATAAACTCTTGCCACCACCCGTTGGCATGAGCACAAACACGTCTCGACGAGAGAACGCCTCCATCACCACGCGTTCTTGGTTTGGTCGAAATGCGTTGTGACCGAAGACGTCTCGAAGAACTCGTTTGGCTCGCATCACCTTTTCCCGGACGCCTACATCAGACGACACTACCACTTCGGCTGAAGCGAACTCGGAGTAATTTACCGCTCGACTGGTCGTAGTACTCTCTCCCGCATCTATCCACGAGTGGAACCCGCACGAGCTGCAGCGGTTGTACATCCGGTTAGCGTTTTGGCCATGCTGGACTCTCGCTTCCGTTGTGTTCATACCACACGAGCACTTGATGCCAGTCGAGTCGTCAGGATTCGTTGGTGTTGGCGCTCGAGACGGTGGTGACGCATGCGGGGCTGAGTATTGCTGCTGTCCAATCGATGCAGAGGCTGGAGCCGAAGCGCCAGACTTGAGTTCTCGATATTCTCGACTGAGGTTCTCGAGTTTTCTCTCCAAGTTGCCTCGTGCTGTCGTTAGATGCGGCGGGATCTCGCCTTCGAGGGACGCGTCGTCACAGTTTTCTCGAACTCTTCGCAGCGCTTCTCGCGTCGCCTGGATCTCCTCCCGCACTTTTTCCGGCGTCCGTGCTGGTGGTGAAGAGCGCTCAGCTGGTTGATCGTACGCGTTGTTGCTGTAAGTGCTGCTATAGTTGTTGGTACTGCTGCTGTTGCTGTAGTCTCGGCTCGTGTTCACCCGCTGAGGAGGTGACTGGAACTGTTGCTGGGGCGGTCGGGGAACTTCCGGCGCTCGTCTCGCGGTCGGCTCTGTCAGCGGTCGGCTGGCAATCATCGCTTCAATATCAACTTCGTCAAAGAAATCGTCTTCCTCGTCGAATTCCATTGCCGGGGACGGCGACGATGGCCGTGGGACGGACGTCTGGGTTCGTCTCTTGGGCTGTTGAGCCGGAGCTACAGACGCCGACGGAGGCCGCGTGTACGTCGATGCCGTGGGCCCTGCGTAGTTGCTAACAGGCGCGTGTGGCGGTCGGTCGTTGCCTCTGTCCGTCACGGGTGCGTTCTCGTCGTCGCCGTCGCCCGCCATGGCGCCGTCGTCTCCCACGAACGGCACGAGCGGCGGCGGCGTGACCACCGTGGGCTTGGGCAGAGGCAGCACTTGCAGTCCGCCAGTCGCGAGCGCAGAGAAGCACCGGAAGACCTGCATGGCGGACGCGCCGCGCTGGATCGTGGTGTCCACATCCACCGCCGTGTCGGCGGAACTTCCACTGAGCGCCCTGAATTCCACACAGCCACTCCATCAGTAAGGACCACACGTCCGCCTACACACAAGCGCACGACGTACGCTTCCTTCCGCGCCGCTCTGCTGTCGAGATACTTGTTGATCGCGTGCGAGTTCAGACACTGCTGCAGTGCGTTCACCGGACGCTACGTCAACAACCCACCACGTTCAGCCTCACCCTGAGTCCCCACAGCGCCGTTTCCGCCCATTCTTGCGCACATACCTGCTTCACCCACTCCTGCTGCTCATGGAGGTTGTTACGCGGCCCCTTCTCCACCGCCGTCGCCGCCGTGCCGCTCGCCGCGCGCCTCCCCATATTCGCGTCTGGTGTTGCCGCGGCGTTGCACTTGGAATTGAATTCGGCGCGCCAATTCGCCCCAACACATTTCAGAGTGATGGTCATCTGTCGAAAATACCTCAAAAATGACAAGAAAGAGCCATTATCGACATGTGTCTATTGTCACGAATGTCGGGAATCTGAGCGGCCATTAGCAGTCGGGATGCCCTGGATACACATCTGGACAAGCTGCACTCCCAGCGTCAGCCCATCAGCACCGCCCGATGCCACACAGAAACCAGCCACGCACCTCCAGCATGGCCTCTATGCGTGTCTTGAGGTTGCTCTCGCTGCGCTCCACCAGCGCCTCCACGTCACCTCTCTCCGCCCGACGCTCCACCAGCAGAAGCAGCTTCCCCAGCTTCCCTTCCAGCGCCTCGAGCCGCGCCGTGTCCTGCACCATCGCCATCGTGACGCCGCTCTCAGTCACACTGGCTCTTCATTCTATCAGTCACTGATCAAAGGGATTGCCGGGCGTACCTCTGTGCGTATCCGATGCGAGTCGTTCTGCTGCATGTCGAGATGCGACAGCTTGGCCTCGCACTCCACCAGCGCCTGTCGCAGACCCACTTGCTCGTCCAAGTGCTGTGCGTCCGGCAAATCTCCCTTAGGTACTCGTCTGCTGTCCTTTTAGCTGTGCCACGTACCTGATTGAGTAGGCTCCTGTATCGCTTGCCCTGAAGCTCCAAGTCCCGAGTCTGGGCCACGACCACCGCCAGCGACTCTGCCAGAAGCACAATCTACTCAGCCTCCTCCTCACTCACACACATCCAGCCACCATGTACTCACGCTGAGCACTCTCCTCCACGCCCTGGACAAACTTAACCATGCGCTGCTGGAATGCCTCCAGACTGTTCGTGCACTCGCTCGCAGCGGCCTTGACGCGATCTTCGGCCGTCGTGGTCGAGTACTGAACCACCTGCATGAACGCCTTTTGCTGCTCGTTTTGATTGTCCTGTGCGAGCTGCGTCTGGCCCAGTTGGCTCTTCACGTGTTGCAGCGCTTCGCGATGCAGATCCACTTGCTCCGCCACGGACTGGCAATCGCGGAGATGGTGCTTGAACCGAAACTCGAGCCGTTCGAGTGCGAGCTGCACGTCCGTCAGTCGCCGGTCGCTTTCCACTTGTTGCTGCTGCATGTGCTTGGCCACTGCTTCCTGTAGCTCCTGAGTCTTATCAATCAGCACCTCTGCCAGCTTCCCCAGTGCCGACTTATTGGAGGCAACTTGTGCCCCGAAGACCTCGAGTTCTGTGCCAACATGGGCCTCTGCAGTCGCAAGACGCCAGCGAGTCAGATCTCCACCGCTTCGAACGCAACGAATGATGGACAGTTACCTTACCGACGGTGATCTGTCGCTGTGCCTGCTTCTTGAGCTGCGTGACCACTGCCACCAGCTCCTGGAACTCGCTTCGCGTCACTGGGCGTGCGATGCCATCCGACGCAAGCGTTGGTGCCGCTAGTGACGCGTCTGACTTGCTCTTGGCTTTCTTCACAACACGTTTTAACGGCACGCTGGCGGCCATCGTGTGCTCAAGTGTCCTAGTATCCGTGACGAAAACGTCATGACCCCCACCGTGCTGGAGTGAACCGCCGCAAGCGTTTCACTCCCCAACTGTGGCTCGTTGTCACCACCGTTACGACCGCCAGCCTCAGTTTGATTACAGAAATCCCGTCAGCATGGGCTGCTCACGTGTAGGAGCCCTCGGTGAGTGCCCTTCGTTCCGTATGAGCTCCATAGTGGTGCACTGACGATTGCATGTCCCTCCTCAGCCGTGGTGTGCGTACTCGCCGCCGGCGCCGTGTCCATGCTGGCGCTGTTGCTGCCCTACTGGTCCAAGATGGAGCTCCACAGCGACGCCAACGAGCAGCTCGAGGTCACGTTCGGACTCTGGGGCTCGTGCATCAATCTGCAGCCCAAGAATTCGACAGAGATCGACGCGCCTGTGATCACCAATGGCTCCGAGGTCATAGCCATCCCACCGGAGAGCAGTGCGAGTGACATACTCACGTGCGGGGCGTATTTTGACGCGAGCATGATCCACATCAGCTGCACGTCGTTCCGCCAACTGGCCTCAGGCCAATGCAAGCGCCACGAATTCGAAGCGAACGGCACGCTGTGCGATTCCAAGACCGCTGTGGCGTTTCTGGGCGACGACATCTCTGCGCGCGAGATCACGAACTGGCTCAGCTTTCTGCAACACGCCTGCGGGTCCACTGGTCACGCTTCTATCGCGTTTGGTGTGCTGTCGTCAGTGTCAACGGGACTGGGTATCGTGCTGCTCTTCTTCGGCATCACGTGTGCAAGAATTGACTCGTGCATTGGGAAAATGGGCGCGACGTGTGCAGGATGCACTGCAGTATTCCAGTGTATAGTGGTGATCCTGTGGGCGGTTGAGACGAGAGTGATCCGAGGCGACGTGGCGTTTGGCACGTCGTTCTACCTCATGGTCATTAGTATTATACTCCATTTCATGGCGTTTTGGTCTGCGAAGAAGCACCAGCGACTCGAGAAGGAAGCCCACGAAGAGATCAGCGCCGATTTGGAAGATGAGCAGGCTCACGCTCAAGGAACGGCCGAAGGATCGAAGCCGTCCGGCCTCGTGGCCGTTTAATTTGTCCTCCACTCACTCACTCAGCAGCTCCATGACCGTCTCGGCGATTGCTAGGCACGACGTAAGTCCCGGCGATTCGATGCCGCATAGGTGGACGACACCCTTCATGCCGTGAGTGCGCTCACCCTAATCAACAAACCAATCCATTTGCCATCAGTCCCGAGTATTTATCTCGGTTCCTCCCAATGCTGGAACGTACCGCAATGTAGAAGTCATCGAAGGGCGAGCCGTCCATGGCGATCTTGGGGCGGACGCCGCAGTAGTCGGCGATCAGATTGTCAGCCGACACGTGTGGCCAGTACGGACGAATGCGGTCTGCGAAGGTCTCCGCCTTGTCCTGGTTCGGCTAGGACACCACGGTCACACGCTCACGCGTCAGTAGGGTCCAAGTTTCAGTGCGGCCGTTGAGTGAGAAAGAGCGTACCGTGTAGTCGATTTCTGAGACCCACTCGACGTCCGGTCCGAAGCGCACGTTGCCTTCCAAATCCACGGTCGAGTGCACGCCCAGGCCGCCGACTTCGGGGATAGGGTACACGAGATGGCTACAGAGACAGCAAGGGCTTAGGCTGCGTCCTGATGCGGCATTTCATACGTGAGCTCTCACCTGAAGGGCTTTGAGCCGTCACGAATCTTGAAGTACGTGCCCTTGGCCAGCAGCTTGGGCACTTGAGGCATCGAGTGGCTGCCTTCCTGCACGAGGCGTGGAGCGGATATTCCCGTAGCGTTCACGAAGTAGTCGCATTCCATCTCGTACGTCTCGCCCGTCGACACCGTAGTCGCATTGAGCGTCACACACTTCGCCTTTGCATCGTACTGCACACTGTCCACGGCTGTGGCAAACGCCAACGCTGCGCCGTGGGCCTCCGCGTCGCCCTGCAGTGTCTGCATCAGCGCGTGCGAGTCCACGATGCCTGTGGACGGCGAGAGCAACGCGCGGTCGCACTGCACCTGCGGTTCGAGACGCCGCGCCTGGTCGTGCGACAGCCACTGCAGGTTGTCCACGCCATTCACGGCAGCGCGCCGTGCGATCGCGTCCAGCTGATCTACCTGCATGCACCCTCCCTATGAGATCCAACTTCAGTATCTTGTGAGGAAGCCAATTCACCTGCGACGGCTGCGCGACGATGAGCTTGCCGCAGCGCTTGTGGGGCACGGCGTACTCTTCGCAGAACGCGTAGAGCAGCTCGCGGCCGCGCACGCAGTGCTGCGCCTTGGCGCTGTCCTTGGCGTAGTAGATGCCCGCGTGGACGACCTCGCTGTTGCGGGAGCTCGTCTCCATGCCCACGCGCTTGTTGGCCTCCAGCACCACGACATCCCAGCCGCGGAAGCGGGCGGCGGCGCGCGCCACACTCAGCCCCACGACGCCCGCCCCCGCGACCACGAGCGTCTTGGTCTGGGCCATGTTGCGACACGATACTGTATCAGAGACCGTGACTGCTGATTGACGAGACCTGTGAAAACAGATCCAGAGTAAATAGTAAGCGTACGTGGGTATTGATGCATCTATCTCTATGTGTGTTGCTACGGGTCTATGGCTCTATCGCGGTGGTACAGTAGTTTACTGACGGAGTGTGAGCTGCCTCGGTCTCTTATAGGATGGAGGAACGGGCAGGCTCACGGACTGACGAGGCTGTGACTCTATCGGAGGTTGAGCTTGTCGAGGCCACGGACATAGTCGCTGTCAGCACCTTCGTTGGCCGGTGTGAGCAAGACAGCACCGCCGCGGTGGCTGCCGTTGGTGCGGCCGGAGCCGCCCGACGACGTGGAGGACACACGGTCCGACTTGGACAGTGTGCGGTTGTACTGCGGCGGAGCGGCCTGGGACGACGCCTGCTCCTGGTCCATCATCTGCTTGATCACGCTCATGACTGACGCCTTGCGCGAGTTGGAGCTGGCCTCGAGCAGCTCCTTGTTGAGCAGCTCCGTGAGCACGGAGCCTGGCGCCGTGGCTGGCACTGGCTTGGCCATTGGCGCTTGGGACGCGTGAGGAGCACGCATGGGGTGCAGCACGACGATCGGAGCCAGCAGGCTTGGATCATCCAGCTCAGGGAAACCACCACGGTCCACGCGGTCCATGCACCGGTCGCAGACGCGCACGTCCTCCAGCAGCATGCGCTGGCTGCCAGGAATGCGAGTCTCGCGCTCGTGCTTGTGGGAGCACTCACCGCACACTGTCTGCACGCAGACGCGGCAGTGCTTGACGCCGAGCAGCATCAGAGACTTGTTGCAGCACACACAGCGGCTCGACGAGCCCGAGAACAGAGACGTCTTGCGTTCCGGAAGCGACTGGAGGCCAAGACGACGGCGGCGCACGAGCTCCGTGAGGCGCTCGCAGCTGCGCGCCATCGTGAGCAAGCGCTGCTTGAGGTGCTTGTCAAATGGCGACGACGACTTGCCCTCCATAGGCGTGAAAGAAACCGGCGCCGCTAGCTCACCGTAGAAATACACGCGAGTCTCCTTCCACGGCTTGGCCTTCATCGAGTTGTCGCTCATCGCTCGCTCGCGCGACGGCGTGTCCGGGATCACGAGGAAGCTCGTCGTGATGCTGTGGATGTAGTTGTGGTGGTTGCTGCTGTTCTCGCTCAGCGTGAGGATCTCGACGTCGCGTGGGTGGACAGTCGTCGTGAGCTTCTCGAAGCCCTCGCCGTTGTCGCGGCGGTAGGCGGCGTCCACGAAGCTCCACTTCTGGTTGTTGCCGAAGATCGCCGACTTGACACTGAGATCGATCATGTCTGGGTGGCGCTGGACGCCTTCTTCGTCGAGGCCACGCAGATCGGCGCGGTGCACGAACGCGCCATCGCGGAACTCTTCGCCGTGGAGCGCCTCCATGTTCTGCAGGTAGCGCTCGCTGGACGGCGCGTGGAGCAGGTGGACGAGCTCCGGCACGCTGCAGGGCAGGATGGCGCTGGCCAGCACCGAGTACACGAGCGGCTCCTGCTTGCAGTAGAGGCGGAAGGCGCCCATGTCGTCGAGCCACTTCCACTGGGGGACGCCCGACTCGTCATCTCCTCGTCGCAGGATGTCGTTCCAGTTGATCGCGTTCTGCGTGACGGCCGCGAGCTCCACGACCTGCGGGTCTGTGAAGCGCAGGCTGCGCTTGCCGCTGCCGCCCGAGCGCGACGAGCGTGGCATGGACGACGACCGGTCCGAGCCGGACGACGACGCTGAGGACGAGAACTGTGGGCGCGCAGGACCTGGCGCCATGTTTGTAGATGGTGGGACGGATGCGCAGAAGGAGAATGAGCGCTGCGGCGTCTGCTTGTCTGCTTGTCTGCTCAGCTCTGCGACTGTGTTGGGTCTGGTGATGGGGATTCGGTTGCGAGAGAGTAAGCTCTGTTGGCAAACGAAGGGCTCTCGCTGCACACGCGAAGAATGTATGACAGGACAGCAGCAGAGGCGGTGATGTGAGGTGACAGCGTGCGCTTCCGATGCGGAGAGAGCAGCTGGCACGGGGAGACGTGAGACGTCGGCGCGCGCCTTGACTGATTGGCGATTACACATGCGTCCGAGGCTTCGCTCTCTCTCGCGCGCTGCGACGTTTGACTTGCAGAGACTGTGCCAGTCAAGCCAGAAGCCCTGTCTCTGGGTACAAACAGCGCATCTTCGTTGAGGTTGTCGCTATCTCAGTCGACGCAGTCTCAGTACCACAGTTGTGGGTTGCATTCTGTGCCTGTCCTGCGCCTACTGCATTAGGAAGTCCACACGACTCCAAACGAAAAAAGAAGCGGCTGGAACGGCCAGCGGGGATGCGTGAATCCATCCGACGCTGCAGTCTGCAGTGCCGTGGCCCGGACGGCCAGACTGGCACGGTGACAGACTGGCACGTCGCCACTTGCCGTGTGTTCGCGTCGAGTCAGCCTCCCAAATGGCACGCGAACGCTGTTATTCCAGTCAGTTCAAACCGAGACGGAGTCTCGGAGCGAGCGACGACTAACGTGGAGCCAATCTGGCACTGTTTCTTGCAAGTGCTGTAGCGTTGGTGTGGCAGTTTGACTGGCTGTCAGTCATGGGCGAGGATACAGTTCGCTTCGAACTTCGAGGTGGCGCCGAAGAATCTGGGTTCACCATCATCAGTCGCTCCCCAGGTGTCGTCACGTTGTGCGGACGCTGACGAGTCATCCTCAACAACGGAGACGAGCATTCACCGTCCAGCAGACGCCGGATTGGTCTCCGCTCTGGGCCGTGACAGTCTCTGGACGCCAGGAGCACGAGCTTACGGAGGGTACACTAGACCAAGATGCGGGCATCCGTGCTCTGTGATTCGAACCGAAGAGTTGACTGGGTAGTCGGTTGTGAGCTGGACTCCTCCGTCCACTGCGTTGCCATGGGGTCGGCCGCTGACCACCACGCGTAGGATCCTGAGCCTGCCGGTCATGAAGTGAGACCCGCAGTGTGTCAGCATCTCAGTGCGACCATGGCATTCCCAGTGTACTGTACAGTGCAGTGTGCTATGAATCGGTGTAGAAAGCCTTGCTGTCGCCGTGTCCCCGTGTGAACTCGTTTCCCCCGTCATGTGGCGGTCGCGGGAAGTCGTCTACAGGCGAGAGCGTGCGTCTCTCCAGGATCCATCGGGCCTTCGCCGCTTTGCAATCGTTTACTTATCACGCTCATCGAAGGTTAACTTATACGAGTCCCTTCGGTTGCGTACGCTGGGGGTGGGCCAGGCGCGCCTGTCTCGCCTCCCACCACCTCAAATTCAAAATGCGGCTTCCTGGTCACCTGCCTACGGCCACGACACGCCTGCGCGTGGCGGCGCTGCTGCGAGGCGCTGGCTATTCGACCAGCGCGGCTCCTGTGGTACCCTCCGACGCGTACAAATCCCGCGTGGCGGCCGGCGCCCTGGCGCATGACGACGCGCAGTGGCGCGTCACCAAGAAGTTCCTGGACAAACTGCACCGTCAGCTCGACGGCTACCAACTGCCCGTCGTGCCCGAGCCAACAGAGACTGCTGCAGATGAAGCATCGGAGGCTACGGGTGGCGAGAACCAGCAGCAGGCTCCAGTGGAGGAGCCCAAACCCGTCATGGTGCCGCGTGGGCTGTATGTGCACGGCCACGTGGGTACGGGCAAGTCGATGCTCATGGATCTGTTCTACCACCACGTGCGCGTGGAGCGCAAGCGGCGCGTGCACTTCAACAAGTTCATGTTGGACGTGCACGTGCGACTCAACCGCGTGAAGAAGCAGCACCTGAACCTCTACGGCCGCCAGCGCAACATCATGCTGGACCCGAGCCGCGACGCCATCTCCATCGTGGCGGACGAGTTGGTGACGGAGAGCCCCGTGCTGTGCTTCGACGAGTTCCAGGTCACAGACATCGCCGACGCCATGATCATGCGCAAGCTCTTCGCCGTGTTCTTCGGCCGCGGCGGCGTCATGGTCGCCACGTCCAACACGCCGCCTATGGAGCTCTACAAGGACGGCACCAACCGCGAGTACTTCGAGCCGTTCCTGCACCAACTCGCAGCGCACACCAAGGTCGTGGACATGGCGTCGCTCGTGGACTACCGCACACGCGCGACACCGCAGAGCCAGCAGTCGTTCTTCTATCCTCTATCTCCTGACACTGACATGGCGCTGGCGTCATTGCTGCACGAACTGACGCACGGCAGTGAGCTGCTCAGTGTTCGTATCCCAGTGATGATGGGTCGCCACTTGGACGTCCAGGCCACTCGCGACGGTGTCGCTGTCGTGACGTTCCAAGAGCTGTGTAACACGGAGAAGGGCGCCGCTGACTACAAGGCGCTGAGCGAACACTTCCACACAGTCGTGCTCAAGGACGTCCCGCAGCTAGAGATGGCGGCCCACGACCAAGCGAGACGCCTCATCCTGCTCATCGACGAGCTGTACGAGCACCGCACGCGTCTGGTGTGTTCGTCGGCCGCGGCTCCAGCGCACATCTTCCAGTTCGACGAGGCGCCACTCCAAGGCCACGCGGAGGCTCAGGCCGAGAGCGAGAAGCGCAAGCAGCAGCAGCTGAAAGAGAACGAGAAGCAGGGCATCCCCGCCGAGAGCTCGTGGGATTCGCCCGTTGGCGGCGGCTTCACGCCCGCCAAGATGGCGGGGCTGCAGGTGAGCAACCTGTGTTCCCTGCAGGACCTCAAGATCGCCTTCAAGCGTGCAGTGTCGCGTCTGTCAGAGATGCAGAGCGAGAAATACCTGCGGACCAACGAAGAGCTCCGTCCTGCAAGACAGAGCCGACTCAACAAGAGTCTCAGCTGAATGATTTGCGATTTTGTGACTGAACGGTGACCGTGTTTTAGATAATTAGAGACACTGGTCATCAGCGAGCGTTTACTTAGTGCATGGCGTTCTGGTGCATCGCCTGGAAGTCGTTTGCGCCGCCTAGGTCGCTGAAGGCGTCCCATCCGTTGGCAGCTGGGGCTGTGGGGCTCGCAGGCATCGTGTTGAACTGTGGGGGCATACCACTCATAGACGCAAGCTTCGCCTGCATGGGTGGTGGTGGTGGAGGAGGGATGTCGTCCCACGGCGTGAAGTTCGCGGCTGACGACGGCGACAATGGCTGCACTGGGGCCGTGTGGAACGCAGCCTGGATCGGCGGAGGTGGCGGCGGAGGCATGGAGGCGAAGTCGTCGAAGAAGGCGTTGCCACTCGAAGGACTTGACGGAGAGCTGAGCGGCACGGAGCCAAATGAGTGTGGTCCCGTCGCGAAGCTCTGGTTGCGCTGGCTCTGCGTCTGCGGCAGCGAAGGCATGTCGGATCCCCACCCACTACCATTGGACGCCGTCCTCGAGTCAGTGCGATTGGACTGCTGCGGCGGAGCCTCACCGACAAAGCTCTCGAACGACAAGGCTTGCACGGGCGGCTCAGGCTCGACCGCGACCACTGGTGCGTAGTGGCTGTCGCTGTCGTCTTGGGTTTTGTCCGCGTCACCTTGGCTCGGTCCGACACCCGAGAACTGGGTCACAAACTTCTCTAGTGAGCCCAGTACGCCGTCAAAGGCCGAATCGTTCCGCACGAGCTTCTGGAACTGCTTGCTCTCCTGTGCGATTCGCGTGGCGTATTGCACACGGAACTCCAGCACGCGCTGCACGATCGGCGCGAGCGTGGCTTCACGCGTGTTCACAAACTCCCTCAGGTTGGTCACCGTGGACTCGGAGTTCTTCGCGTACGAGTTGGTCTTGGCAGCCAGCTTCTGCTCGTTGCGCACGAGCTTCTCCACGTCCTTGGGCTTCTCGCTCTTGCCCGACGCCGAGCGCTTGTCGCGTGCCTCGCGCAGACCCATGACCTTGCGTGTATAGTGGTCATACACGAGCTTGTCCTCGTTGAACTCGGCGATCTGGTGCTTGAGCGACACCGCGCGGTTCATCCAGCCGCTCGTAGGCCGCAGCACACGGTTCTCGAACCGTTTCACCGTATCATTGAGCGCGTTCACGTCCACGTGCATGAACGCGTTCTTGAGCTCGGCCACCGTCTGCTTCATTTCCGGTGAGTTCTCGGGCGTGCCGCCCATGGCCTCGATGGCGCCGTACAGCACTTGCGCCGAGATGTGGAAGCCTTTGAGCGACACGATGAAGCCACGCAGCGCCGCGTCGAGAGCCGTGACGGTGGTCTGCGTCTTCTCGAAGTTGGCGTGGGCGACGTCGAATTGGACGTTCTTGCTGGGCTTGCCGGCGCCCAGTTTGTTCAGCAGCTACGCTCATCCAGACACAAGTCAGTGCAATTCATAACCCATCGACAAGCTGCTCGTCATACCTTGTTCTGCGCGCGAACTCGCAGCGACGACATTGCCGCCGGATACCCTGAGGTCTCGAAGGTCTCTCTGGAGTGGTTACTGTCGCTCTGGTAAGTTAGAAACTGGCGGTGGGGAGACTAGAGACCCTCGCATCGGAGCTACCAAGACAGCCCCAAGTCGGACGCGAGACTGGGATGGTTCCTCTCGTTCTGAGCCGCGTTCGGATGTGAGCTGAGGCGTAGACGTGAGGACGACTGTTCTCCTCAGGAGCTGAGGGTACGAGGGTACGGTACGGCCACGCCTGCTCATCAAAATGCTGGAAGGCGTGTCAGTGTGTGTATTCTTAGCACGTCTGGGATCTAGTCAGCTCCGGCGTACGGCGCCTGGTAGTGCAGGAACTCTTCGGCCACGTCACCGTCCAGCGCACAGCTCTCACTGCACGTGTAGACCACAAGCGTACCCCACTCGCAGCTCTTCTCGGAGATCTGCGACAGTGAGCTCGCCTGGTCCACCTGCAGATAGAACAAAAGCTGTGGCAGCACCTGGAACTCGAACTTGCGTGCACAGCCGCAGCGCTCGCACTTGGGCACGGCGTCGTTCTCGAGCGTCGTCTTGGCGTGCACCCACAGCACGCTCTGCTCCTGCCACCGCGCGTACCGCAGCACCTGGTCCTTGGCCAGCTCCACGCGCGTCAGGAAGCGCACATACTGCTTGTCCTGGTTGTCGTCGGCGCCGAGCGCCTCGTTCAGGTCCTTCTGGGAAACCGTGAAGTCGGCATCATCCGCAAATGGGTCGTCCTCTTGCGATGTGACCACGCCATTGGCGGCGTCTTGTCGGCCTGTGGGCCACAACAACACGGTCAAATGAAGTTCGAATGAGACGGAAGTCTGAGATCCAATAACAGCCACGGGACGTACGCTTCTCGAACTCGGCGATGAGCTTGGCTTCGTGCCTGCAAATTCACACACACCACAGGCGTCAGCTTCAACTCTTCAGCAAGGACACAGTAATACACACTAGCTGGAACACGCACTCGTTCGCGGCCTCGCCCACGTCTGGCTCCGTCTCGATCTCCAGCTCGTACTGCGGGAAGAGCCACTTGGAGCCGCTGGCGCGCAGCTTCTCGAGGCTCGCGTCCGACTCCACGAGACGTCCAGCCTCCGCACTGCCCACACAACAACCACACTCTGTCAGCCACCATCTTCCATCCGCCCATCCATCCACACTGCCTCGCACGCACCTCTTGCCGCAGTCTTCCTTGTGGCCGCTGGCCCAGTGGTCCTTCTGGTGGTCCTTGCAGCAGTACTGCGCCACCTTACAGGCGCTGCACTTGACGACCGCACGCTGACCACACAACGCACACAACGCCGGAGCCTTCACACCACTCACGAAGCCCTCCACTCCGTCTGTCGCTGGGTAGAAGGCGTTGGCCTTGGGTAGCTGCATACGGAACGCGCGGCCGCGACCGGCGTGCGTGCAGCCGCGCGTCTTGCAGCAGAACACGTAGAGACTGCGGTGGAACGCGTCCTCCTGGTCGTCCAGCGGGCAATAGATCTGCAACAGGAAGGCCAGCGGCGCCTGGCAGCCTTCACAGGCTAGACGCTCCATCTGTGGCACGCCCACGGGGCTCAGCCACTGCGGACGACCGCCCACGAGGCCGCCGTCCCAGGCCCCCCAGTCGCTGTTGGCATGGAGAAGAGGCGCGTCCAGAGGCGCCGACACGGCGCTCACGAAGCCCAGCTCCACCTCGCCGTTGTCTCCCTCGGTCTCTTCATAGTCGAAGTCGTCGTCTGAGTCGTTGGCGTCCACGCGCAGCGCATGGAGCTCGTCGGTCGGAGGCTCCATTTCCATTATGCAAGTGGCAATTGGTGCTGCACCAGTCGGATATTTTAGCCAATCAGAACACGATTATACGTTGTCATGTCGGCATGGATGTTGACAAAAATACCTGAAGGAAGTACGACCACTGATTGATGGTTTCTTGACCCTGTTTACCCCAGCCAAATTCGATTTATTTTTCACACAAGAGGAACTGTTACCCTGATATATGGGGCCAACATCTCCTCTTAACCCCGGATAGTCTCGAACCCACAGTGAAGCGACCTGCAAAACTCATTCGCACTTCTGACTCAGCCTCGGCACCATGATGCGGCTGTGGAGCTCGTTTCGGTCGCGCAGTGCGAGCGACGGCGGCGGTGACGGCGGCGGTGACGGCGACGATGTTGAGCTCACAGACATCGACTTGGAGAGCGGCTACAGCGGACAGTCGCTGATGCGGCCCAGCGGCGTGGCGTTCGGCCGACCGCCGGCCGAAGAGCGGCGCCGCCTGGAGCGAGAGCTCATCCTCAAGCACGACACGCGCGAGCTCAAGCGCGGCGAGGCGTGGTTCGTCATCGAGACATCGTGGTTGGACGCGTGGATGGCCTACATCCTGAGCGAGGACGACCCGGACTGCCCCGTGGTCAAGCCCGGGCCGCTGACCAACTACACGCTGTTCGACCCGAAGGAGTACTGCCTCAAGAAGGACCTCGTGGCCACCAAGCACTACCGGTGCGTGCTGTCGGAGGGACTGTATACGTCGATGCGGCTGCTGACGTCTAACTGTATACGTTGTGGTGACGTCTAACTCACAGCGGCGTGAACTCTGCGGTCTATGCACTGTACGCGGAGCTCTACGGCACGGCGGGCGCCAAGCCTATCGCCAGGTATAGTCCAGTGCGTCGGTCTATCGCGTGAGGGGGGTCTAAATGCTAATCCGATCGTGATGCTGAGCTAACAGGTGGACGCTGGACATCTACGCCACGCCCGTGATGATCGACGACGTGAAGGAGATGCTGCACGGCCCAGAGCTGCGTGCGCGCGTGGAGGTGCAGCAGCTCAACGACCTGTTCGACGTCGAGGAGCGAGAGGACCGCGCGGCCGACGAGGGCTTCTGGTACCGCTGTTGCTGCCGCTGCGAGTTCCTGATCCCGTGTCTCGGGCGGCTGCTGGGTGGGCCGACGTACGACTCGCCGGATGCCGACAAGAAGAAGACGAGGAAGAAGCGGCGTAGCAGCAAGAAGAAGCGGCGGTCGTACGACAGCGACGACGACGGAGACGATGACGACGCAGGCAGCGACGATGAGCAGGGCTCCGAGACGCGAGGACTGCTGGGCTGAGTGTCACGAGGAGACGAAGGAGAGAGAGCATGTCACGCAGCATATTTATCACGAGTCGTGAGCAGAGCACCAACAGTAGAGCGACAGCGAGATGCGTAGAAAACGCCTGTGAATAACAGAGACCGCTAGGCTGCGGACGTCCCTGATTGTGGAGAATGACTGCGGCCACTTGTGGACGGTAAAAACGCCGACTCCCCCCTCTGTCTTTCTCGAGCCAAGTAAGGTTAGTCCGGCGGCAGTGAAGGCCTTGGTTGGTTGTTATCTTGAAGCAGTTGAATGAGATCGCTTCTGATTAATATAAATGGAAGTGTGGCGACCGTGTTGCCATCACGCTGCCTGGAAAAACTAGGATTCGTGAGCCCGTCGAGGCTTGTCAGGCTTATAATTTCTATTACTCGAGTAGCTACAAAGAGAAGCTGCGCTTCAATCCCATCGTCGAGCACAAGCCTTGCTTGCACTGAGGGGCTTCAATGCGTCAGGAGCCGTCTCTAGCTGAACCAAAAGTGCCGTCTCCTCTTCCTCTGGTTGACTCGCATTATTTTCTTCACTGAGGCTTCAGCTCGACCACGGCGACCTTGTACGCCACGTTGTATCCGGCTCCGAGCGCCGCCGAGATGACCACGAACACGCCTGCAACCAGACTGGCGCCTCCTGTCGACAGCGAGTCGCCGTCGACGTCCGTGGCTTTGTCTTGATTGTTGAGAATGAGCGTGACGCCCACGAGCGCGACGAGCACGCCCAGGACCTTGCTCGCGATGAGTCGCTCGTGGAGAAAGCAAAGCGAGAAGCCGTACGCGAACACTGGCGAGCAGTTGAAGATGGCGATTCCCATGGTCACACTCACGCCCGTGAGCGCAGCGTACCAGAAGTAGTCGGTCACGAAGTAAAACACACTGAGAAACGAGGCGATGCGAACCAGTTTGTTCATAGGCAGCACGCAGTGGCGACGCAGGAGCGTGTGTGGCTCGAGCCATGAGGTCTCGAGTCCGTCGCGCTTGGAACGAAACAGCTTGAAGTAGACGACCACGGCGGGGAGCAGCAAAGCCTACCACGACACAGAGGGAGACCAGTTGGAGGAGACAAACAGGAGGCGCCACAGCATGATACTGTACAGTGTAGCGTACTGTCATGGAATGGGTGTAGCCGACAGCGAAGAACGGCTTGTCGAAATGTGCCTCTTTCTGTCATGACACGGAGTATCAGTGGCTTCGTTCGTTTCCCGCGATAAGCAAGAGACCGCGAATATCTGTAGAGCCTGAGAGGCCTCGGATTGCAGCGCTGTGAGGCACACCCGTGCTGCATATTCAGCGTCAGAGTCACTGTCACAGTCAAAGTGCAGAGCCAACGCACCACCAAAGAGCACGAAGATCGCGAGCTTGTTGCGCATGCCGCTGACTTGTGAAGACAGTGCGCTGTCAATTGAGCTGCTGCTGGCGCTACTGGAGGGACCAGTGGATCTTTGCAGCGCTCGTTTGACTGCAAAAGCCAACCGTTCCCATCGCTGATGAAAGCAGAGGCACAGGAAAATGGAAGGTCGGGCGTGGGCTGATTTGTGGAAAGATACCAGCGGAACCTCCTCAAACGGCCGCTGTGGTGCACTCCCATCAAATGATCTCAGCACACGAAGAGTGAATGATTGGCCACTTGACTCGCAGCGGCGACTCTCCCAAATGGAACGTCGTGCGCGGCTGATCGTATCCGATTCCACCGCCTTGTTCAAAAAGGAATCGCCGAATACGCCTGGTGCTGTTCGCGAAGGATCGATAGCAAGAGCATCAGCGTGCCACGCAGGGCCAGACAGCAGGGCGCCGTCACGATTCACGGCACGCCTAGCGGAAATGCACAGATAGTTTCAATTGATGTCGCACACAGACACTATGAGCACCACATTTCGGGCTTGAACCGTGCGTTTGCCCGGAAAGGGACGACCCAGAGAATGCCTGCAGCACAAAGCATCAGTGCTGACCACAACGTAGAAGTAGATCTGGATCACGAACTCACCTGCATACGGCGAGGGCCAGCTTCCTGTCTGTGCCTTGCTCTTGCCAACACCCGTGTTGTCTTCAGGACCCAGGTACTCGGCGAGCAGCTTGCCGCCTTCGAGAGCTCGTCCGTTGAACATCAGCTGCAGTGGCCCCTCCGAGTGCTCCCGGTAGCTGGAGATCTCTTCGTATCGTTCTTGTATCAGATCCTGCATCCCGTTACCAGCCACTCTCAGTATGTTATCAAGGACACGACTCTGGCGTTCCGTACGCACCCGCACTTCTGCCACTGGCAGTGAGGGATGCAGCTTCATAGTGAAAGGCACGACTGCGCTCGCTTTGCCATGAGCGAACGGCCTCGCATCGTGCACCCACACGTGGAGAACACCGTCCAATGACGAGGCCAAGTGCTTCTGGACGCGCTGGACTTTGAGGCACTCGGCTTCGTTCAGCACGCGCTCGTACGCCAGCGTACCGAAGGGCTGGTCCTGCGTGTGAATTACTGGCGTCACCACTTGTTGCACTTCTGCATTCTTCTCAGTCTCCATGGCTCTCGAATGGTTTGATATGTGAGACCTTCAATTGCGACGCATTGGTCGCGTCGTTTCGCGATCAGTTTAGAGAGGTGAGCATTCATACTTAGGTGCCTCAAACGTGAGCCATGCGAGACTATGGTGACGACGGGCGGGCTCTCCGCTGCTGCTGCTACTGCCCACACTTCCCAGACGTCTCCTTCCAAGACGCGACTAAGGGATCTGAGGGAAGACGCACGAACGCGCGCCTGTCAAGTCACACTCGCGACTGAGTCGGAGCAGCGTCAGCAGCAGCGCGCGCTGCGGTTCCACGGGCGATGGCCGCACGTGCGGATGTTCTACGCGACCACGACGGAGCTTCTGCCGCAGCACAAGCGCAGGATCTGGCTGCGATTGCTGGCTGCACAGCTCCACGATGGGATCGTCGGCTTCAAGGCGACCATGTCGCAGGTAGAGAGCTGCGCCACGGCCGCGTTGCAGTCGCTTGTTGGGGCACAGGGGGCGTGGAAAGACGTGCTGCGGACTCTGCAGGCTGTGGTGGTGGCGTTGCAACGAGACGAGGCGTCCACAATCGATTACCGAGAGCTTCTGTGTGCGTGTCTGGTGTTGGACCAGTGGCGGGACGGCGAGCTGCGGATGCTGTCGCTGTGGATGGACGAGTATTCGTTGCCAATGCCCCCGGTTGGGGACATGGGCGTCCGCACGGCCGAAGTGGCGCAGATGCTGCAAACAGCGTGTGCTGGCACAGCAGACGAGCAATCTCTGGCTCCGTTCATAGCACAGATCGTACTCAACGCCACGGGATTTGTGCGCGTCGTGGACATCAAACGGTTTGCAGGTGAGACTCAAGGCTTTTGATGTCTAAAAGCTCATGGTTTTGATTTGTGTGTGAGTGACTATTGAATAGAGGAGACTCCTGCGTTCTCCGCTCTTCTTAAAGAGCTCTGCTGGCGGCGACTGATCGACGACCAGCGACTGGGCTTCTTCCGCGACGTTTACCGTCAGGCCATGGACCGCGTTGAGCGAGAAGAATCGCATGTGAGACTCGTGGCGGCGATGCAACTGTGGCGACTGCGCGAGCCCCGTGCCCGACTCCTGCGATGGAAGGACTTTGTGTACACGCGAAAGCTCATGCATCGTGGCGACGCGCAGTTTGCGACTGTGAGCCGTCGGAAAATCGTCCGCAACTTTCGCGCGAATCGCGACCGCACGCAGCAAATGAGACGCTGGCTGGCGGATGCGAAGCGTACGCACGAGCGGTCGCTGGCGCGGTGGACTTTGCACGCGTGGCTCGTGCTATGCGGCTCAATGTTGGAAATGTGTGGTTTGTCCCGAGGATTTGGCGTCAGGCTGTGAGCTTTGGTTGACCGTCCGATCTGGCTGTTGTAGACATCGTGCTGCCTGGCGTCGCAGCGTCCACCACCATGAAACGGCACTGTCGACGCGCGTGTGGAGGGCGTACGTCGCCTTCACCATTGTACGGATACTGTTTTCTTGGATATGATATGATCCCCACACTCTCATGTACTACGGTGTTGCCGCAGGCCTCGCGAGGAGAGACGGCGAGACGTCGAGTGCTCGTGAACCAATTCATGGCTCGAAGGCATCACAAAAGTGAGTAAACTGCGGAATTAGTGGAAATCGGAGGCTGACTTGGTGTTGAAATGTACAGTTCTGGCGGAATCGTGGCAGGAGTGGATGTTTGTGTTCCGTCGCCAGAAGGAGATGCGAGGAGCCACCCAGTTAGAGCGTCAGCTCCATGCTGACATTGACGAACAGCGCCGCCAGGAAGCTGAAGAGGCCCGCATGGCTGTTGAGGACGCCATCAGCCAAGCCGTTGAGCTGAAAGAGCGTGAGTTGCAGGAGCTGGCGAAGCGTCGAGCATTCCAGGAGGCGACAGATCGAGTGAACGCCAACAGAAAGCTGAAGCAACAGGAAGAGGAGCGTCGACAATACAAACTGGCAAGAGAAGAACGTATTCTGGTCGAGATGGACGAGGCCTGGAGCCGCATCAGAGAGCGCGTGTCAGCCGAAGTCCGAGTAGCAACGTCAGCCTGGTTCAACACGTCGGAGGGAACCAAAGCAGTCCACGCAGAGGCCACAGAGATCTTCGAGAGGGATCCTATCGCGACACAGAAGGCACTGATCCAAGACCCGCAGGCGTTCGCTCTGCCTGGGTGTCTCTGGCAGTTGCGGCTCGAAGACTACGGAGGCAGATTCGCGAAGGCGTTCTACCTCAACACCGAGACGCTGGAGAAGTTTGTGTGCGACGAGCTGGTCATGGACAACTGCGAGGTCATCGCGAAGGAGGTTTTGATCCAGCGCCGCATCGACGACGCGCGTGAGCGACTGCAGCTCAAGGCCAGTGAGCTGGACCAGGACCGACAGCGACACGCAGCGGCGCTGAAGATCCAGATGCTGTTCCGCTGTCGCCACGCGCTGCTGGTCGCACGCAGCAGGATCCGCACGGGCTTCATCAAGCGCGTGGAGCCAGCCACGGGCGACGTCGTGTACTTCAACGTCGCCAAGCAGGAGACGCGCCGTCGGCCGCCGCGGCTCATCGGCCGAGACGAGCCACTGATCCCGACCGAGTCGTCCACGTGGGTGCGGCGTGTGGACGACGACGGCAACGACTACTACGAGCAGCGCGAGACGGGCGAGACGTCGTGGACGCCGCCACCGCACCACTTTATGTGTGTGCGCTGCAAGTACGGGCTGGCGACGCGGCGCTGGAACGAGACAGGCGCGCGCTTCTGCATCGCGTGCTACGCCGACGGGCTCCGCAAGAAGCTGTTCGCGCCCGTGGCCACGTGGACCAAGCTCAGCGTGCGACCGGCCAAGTGCGTCGTGTGCCGCAACGCGCCAGTGGTCGTGCTGTGCCACGAGTGTCGAGGCGATGCGACGTGTGAGAGCTGCTCGCGGGCAGTGCACGGCAATCCCCGGTGCGCCAGCCATACTGAGATGGACTTTCTCGTGTATAAATAGTCGTCACGGTTCACTTGCGGTCCGGTTTTAGCAGAGAGTGGTGAACCGTACCGGTGGAGACTCGTGTAGGTTAACTTGTGGTGAACTTTGGCGGGTCGTCGTGGACTGTGGTGGCAAGCAAGGCGAATTGGATCGGAGAGAAGCAGCACGAGGCGAATATGAGCACGGCGGAGGAGCAGAAGAACCTGGGCAATGAGGAGTTCAACGTGAAGAACTACGAGAAGGCCATCGAGCACTACAGCGAGGTGCGTGGCGGTGTCTGTCGCAGCTGATATGGACAGCGCGGCGGCTCACTAGCGGATGATGAACAGGCCATCAAGCTCGATCCGGAGAACCACATCTACTACTCCAACCGAAGGTCCGTACTGACTATGACAATAGGATAGAGAGGGGAATGATCCAGAGACTGACGCGTCGGTTACTTATCAGTGCGGCGTACGGCGCGGCCGGCAACTGGGAGCAGGCGGAGGTCGACGCCAAGGAGTGCGTGCGGCGCAACCCGTCGTTCGCCAAGGGCTACCACCGTCTCGCGAATGCGCAGAAGCAGCTGGGCAAGAACGCCGAGGCCGTGGCGACGCTGCGCGCGGCCCAGTCGTCGGTGGCGGATGCCGACAAGGTCCCTGGCATCAAGAAGCTCATGCGCGACCTGAACCAGCAGGCGGCTCCTGCGACGGGCGGCCGCTCCATGCCGCCAGCCATCGCGAAGGAGCTCCAGGAGCTGCAGCCGCAGTTCCTCAACATCAAGCGCGAGTTGGAGCAGATCGAGTCGAAGCTGTCGGCGCTGATGCGACAGAAGAAGCGCGTGTCGCTCGTCGAGACGGAGATCCGCGAGCTGCCGCAGGGCACCACGACGTTCCAGAGCGTCGGTACGTTGGGCTTTTGATGGACGTGGCTGTGTAGTGGGTGATCTAGTGTGCTGATTGATTGATGGACTCTTGGGCAACAGGCAAGATGTTCCTGCAGACGACGACGACTGAGAACGACGCGATCCTCAAGTCCGAGACGACCAAGGTGGACGACCAGATCTCGTCGCTGGAGGCCCGAAAGAACTACCTGACGCGCCAGAAGACGTCCATCGAGGAGAACATCACGGAGCTGTTGGCCCAGGTCACCACGGGCAACTAATCCAGGGGGAAGGTACCGTTAGATTGCAAGGCGACTCGAAGCGACGTATGTGTGTGGAGAGGCAATATATTAGTGCAGCGAATCAGTGATTGATGCTTGGGAATCAATCAATCGTGGCGTGGATAGGCAGGGCGGCTGATTAACGGCGCCTCAAGACTCCTCCTCGTCATCATCAGTGGTTAACTGCATCAAACATCCAAGCATCAGTGACCTCCTCTCACGTTTCATGCTGTCTTTCGAGACTACACGCACCCGTTTGTTGAGCTCCTCGATGGTCTTGATGAGCTCGGCGTTCTTCTTCTTGAGCTCCTCGTTCTCGGCCCGCAGCGCGTCGATGTCCACGCCCGTGGGCGCTCCCATGAAGCGCTTGACGTAGTCCACAGCGTTCGATGGCTTGTCACTTTCCTCGTACAGACCCACGAGCACCTTGGTGAGCGCGTCCACGACGCCGCTCTTCTCCAGGTACTTGCGGTACTCCTCCTTCTTCGAGTCGGGCGTCTATAACCAACCAGGCAGTCAGCACTCCATCAATCAACCACCCAGTTCATCAATCACCGGCGTAGTCCATCAACCATATGCATACCGACCTGGTACGTGGCGGCGCTCATGGCTTCGATGGTGGAGTCTAACTGTCCGTGGCTCTTGGTCGGCAGTGCCGGCTGGTCTAAAAGGTCACTTCCGAGCCGGCTTCAACCGTGGAAAGAGCCGTCCAAAACGGCAGTTGCTAAATAGAGTGTGAAAACGACGAATTCCAACTTCGAGTTGCAGAATGAGGGTATGTGATGTTTATGCGGGACCGTGATGGTGTCACGACTCACTTGAGAGCAAAGCGGCGCGCCACACCGACGACGTGACGTTGCAATTCCGTCGCCGACGCTAGTGCACAGTGCAAGTACACGCGTGGCGCGACTAGAAGACAGAGTGCCGACTACAACATGAGCAAGATGCAGGCCTTCCAGGAGCGCTTCACCGATTTGGTCCACACCGACGTGAGTCTAACACGAGTCTAAAGTCTATCGGACTGGCCCCCACGTGGCAGAAGCTAAGCTAATGAGACGTCTTTCTCTCTCTGATATGATGCGATGAGCAGCGCGAGCGCAAGCAGCCTCTGTCGGCGCTGCCAGGCTTCGACGCGTCGTGCATGAAGGAGGGGTATCTACAGAAGAAGGGCCAGCGCTTCAAGTCCTGGAAGCGCCGCTGGTTCGTGTGCAACGGCCGCACGCTGTCCTACTACATCAGCCGCAAAGACCGCAAGCCCAACGCCGTCATCGCGCTTGAGAGCTGCACCGTGCAAGACGGCGGACTCAGCGAGACGTGGAACTCGCCGCGCATCAACCTCACGGACGGCGCCACGGGCGTGCTCTACTGCCTCTCGGCCGAGGAGGCCGAGGTCGTCACGGCCTGGCTCGCCGTCCTGCGCACGGCCGTGGCCAAGCTCACCGGCTCCAGTGACGCGCCCGCGCGAGCCAACGCCGCCACCAGCAAGACGGCGACTAGTTCAGAGAAGACGGCGAATGGAGCTGTCAAGACGCTCGCCAACTACACGGACGACGAGGAAGACCGGTTCAAGCCGCAGCCGACGTCCAACCAGTCGGCTCGCTCCGTGGCGCTCGTGTCGGGCGACTCAGTGATCGACGCCAAGCGTATCACGCGGCTCGTGTCCGGACCGACGCACTTGGGCGCGCGCGGCGCACGAGCGAAGACGACACACCAGCCCACGAGCATCTCGCTCGAGAACGAATTGGCCAGCGGCCTCGACATGCTCGAGACGCTGCTCAGCAGCCGCGTGGCCAGTCGCCACGCGATCATCTTCCGACCCATCGGCGCCGACAACGGCGTGCTCAAAAGCCTTGGCAGCGATCCGGAGAACGTGAGGCTGTACGCGCGTGCCAGTACTGTGCTGCCCGTGCCCACCGAAGTCGCGGCGTTTTACATCACGGACCACGCCAAGCGCGCCGAGTGGGATATCCACTTCCCTCATTCGAGCCACGTGGCGTCCTTCGACGAGTCCACGGAGCTGATCCACCTCACCGGAGGCTTCCAACAGATCGCCAAGACCAGTCCATTCGTGGCTCCTCATGTCGCCGCCGCCATTGGCTCGCTGGTCGGTGTGATGCTGGCCCCGTCCTGGGAGACGACGCTGGCCTCCGCCGTGGTCGCAGGACTGATCGTCGCCTTCCTCAACACTGTGGACCACAGCTCCGTGTGTCTGCCTCGTGATCTGCTACTGCTGCGTCACGTGCGCGAGTCGTCCGTGTTGGAAAAGCATCTTCCGTCAGTCCGAGATCTCCTCGACAATGACGGCGAAGACTCGCAGCCAGTCGTCACCATCCTCGAGAAGTCTGTAGTGAACGAACTCAAGCCTGCCTCGTCCAGTGCTGTGCGCTCTCATGTCGGACTGAGTGGCTGGCTGTTGGAGCCTGTCGATGGAAACCGCACGCGTGCGACGTACGTCACGGATCTTGATGCCAAGGGCGTAGTCTCACGCGGAACCAAGAAGCAGTTCCTCGTAGATCGACTCAACTCAGTGGCTGTGCTGCTCGAGCACATCTCCCAGTCGCAGCTCTGCATCGGAGACTCGCACTTGGATGACGACCGTGGCAGCATGGACGGAGACCTGAAGGAAGGCGACGATGAGGACGAAGACAGTGTCGCGTACGTGGAAGACAACGGTGACGACCAGCTCGGATCCACTGAGTTCCACCCAAGTGTGTACATGAAGGGTATGATGCAGATCCCTTCCGGTGGCCTGAAGCTGATCGACAAAGAGGTGGCCAAGAAGCAGGGCGGTGTGCTCAAGGACGTCATCAAGTCCGCCGGAGCCAAGATGCTCGAAGGCAAGGGCACCGTGAGTCTCTCGCTGCCTGTGCGCATCTTCGAGCCGCGAACAAACCTGGAGCGCATCGTGGATCTCTTCCTGTACGGCCCGACGTTCCTGAATGCCGCTGCTGACCAGAAAGACCCTGTCGAGCGTCTCAAGCTCGTCATGAGCTTCGCTGTGGCTGGCATGCATCACAGTGTGGGCCAGCTGAAGCCATTCAACCCGATCTTGGGGGAGACCTACCAGAGCGCGCTGAACGACGGCACGGAGGTGTGCTGCGAGCACACGAGCCACCACCCGCCGATCAGCAACTTCCAGCTCGAGGGCAAGAAGTACTCGATCTCAGGCTACATCCTGTGGCACGGCTCATTCAGCATGAAGTCGAACGCCGTGATCCAGAACAACAAGGGTCCGATCCGCGTGGCGTTCGAAGACGGCACCGTGATCTCGTACAACCTGCCTGTGATGCAGAGCGGTGGCTTCCTGTGGGGAGATCGCACCGTCGAGCTCGTGGGCAGCGTGCTGTTCGAAGACAAGAAGAACAGCTTGGCGTGTGAGCTGCGTCTGAATCCGGACGAGAAGAAGGGCATGGGCGGCATGTTCTCTGCCTCCAAAACGCCTTCGGACCAGGTCCGCGGCGTGATCGTCAACACGGCGACAGGCAACGAGCTGTGCGAGGTCTCGGGCTCGTGGCTCGAGGAGCTTCGCTTCGGCGGCAAGTCGTACTGGGTCTACGGTCGCGAGCGAAGCGGCTACACGCTGCCGCAGCCCGAGGACAAGCTGCTGGAGTCGGACTCGCGCAACCGCGAGGACCTGCGGTACCTGGCGGCCGACGACCTGGACACGGCGCAGGACTGGAAGGTGAAGCTGGAGGTGCTGCAGCGCGCCGACCGCAAAGTGCGCACGGAGGGCCGTCGCCCGACCCACTGGTCCTTCAAGGACGACAAGGCCGGCGGACACTGAGCCAGTCAGCCACCCGACACCACTAGTGTAGACACCTCATCCTAAAAAAGCGAACAACACCGAACAACACGACACTTGAGTACAGAGAGTGGATGGATATACATTAGATTTGGGTTGGTTGTACTTTGTATGCGGCCGCCCGACGCCCGTCCGATGGGACGTGGGCTGCCGCGAGAGCAGCTCTTCACAAGCGGCCATTCTACAGCTTCTGCGCGTACGGCTGCTGCGCTGGGTAGCCCTGCGGTGCGTAGCCTGGCTCGGCGTAGCCGCCCTGCTGCGGGTAGCCCTGTGGAGGGTAGCCCTGTGGTGGGTAGCCTGGCTGGGCGTATCCCTGCGGTGGGTAGCCCTGCGGTGGGTAGCCTGGCTGGCCGTAGCCCTGCTGCGGCGGGTAACCTGGCTGGGCGACGACCACGGGCTGCACGTACACGTGGTCCGTGTGGTGGTGCTGGCGGCGGCGGTCACCGTCGTCGGCGGCGGAGGCGCAGCAGGCGCCGCAGAGGGCGCCGCACAGGCAGCACTCGAGCATATCGCACTCGTCCATATTCACTAGCGTGGGGTGAGGAAGTCTTGGGTCTTGGTGGGGATTCTTGATGTGGTTCCGTGCAGTCGGAACAAAAGACTCAAGACACGACGCTCTCTTCTGGCGGCATAGGAACCGACTCGAAGGAAAAGCATGCGAAATGTGGGGCCGATGGGTGAGTCCAACGGAGTTTCAGCCAATCAGAGCACTCGAAGGCTGATGGGCGGAGATGGGGAGGCGTCATCAGAACGTGTAAATCGAACGAATCATGGATTCGTCACAAACCACGGTGGGGTTAAAGATGAAATCAGATCAAATGGTCGTTAAACTCAACCGTGTTCTGTGAACAGAATCAAGTGCTAGAACAACAGGCTGGGATTTTCGAAGGGTGGAGTGACTTCACAAAAGATGAGAGTACTGTAAAATCTGTATCTGAAGCGTCTGGGTTGTATTCCATAGCCCACTCCCATCGTGGGGTACAATTAGGGAGGAGGTTCAATTGGCAACTTGGGCGATGTAGGCCGAATCGTAAAATTTAGAAACCGTTTTTTCCAAAATTTCTGTTTTCATTCACAAAGGGACAAAACCGTTGCAAACCCTAAAGAGACACGATCCGATCGTACTTATCCTCCAGCTCCATGTCGCTATCCTCCGCGTCAGCCATGAGCAGTTGGGCCATGCTGTCGAACAGTGGGTCCTCACGAGAGAGCTGCGCACGAAACAGGCTGCCGTACTGCTCGTGGCGCCACAACGCAAGCTCATGATCTAGCCCCATGAAGCAGCTGCGAAAACTGCGGCGCACAGCGCCCACGCGGTCTTGAGCCACTGGATCATGGTCGATCATGACGGAATTCACACCTGCGGTGTATGAGTGGGGCCGTAGATCTTCCCGTTGTCGACCTCCTCGGCGATCGTGTCCTTCCGCGGATTGAACAGGCTGTCGACTTCTTCGTTGGAAAGGTACTTGAGATGTAGATAGCAAATTTCAGATTGAGTTCATTGATCGGATTGTCCGCCTTGCGACCGCAGTCGTTTTAACGGAGTCAGCCGTGTCGACGCGCTCTCGAGCGTCGCGTGCGCGTATTCAGCTGTACCAAGATGGCCGACACAGTCACTGCCATGCTCAGTTGTAAGACACCGGAGTGCGTCTTCGAGTACTCTGTTCTGTCTTTCGACCTGGCCATCAGCTTGTGCGCGGTGTGCTGTAGTCATGTGAAGTTGGACGCCGAGGATCCGCATGAGCTCCTTCCAGAACACACCTGTGAAACGAGAGTCGCTGTAGCTAATCAGCACCCTCGGTAAGCCATGGTGACGGACGACAGCGTCGAAGAAGACGCGAGCACACTCTTCAGCAGTCGCAGTAGTATGCGTCGGTGCGTACTTGGCTCGCTTGGACAGCAAGTCCACAGCGACCATGATCGCATCGAAGCCGCGAGACACTGGGAGCCCAGAGATGTAGTCGACACCTACGTGCTGCCAGCACTCAGTAGGCACCTCGTTCGGAATGAGCTTGCCGTTCTTGCGCCGGCTGGAGTTTTCAAACTTCTGGCAAGTCAAGCAGCTCTCGACGTAAGCGGTACACCGCGTTCCATGTCGTGCCAAAAGTACCGCTGAGTCAGCTTCGACAGCGTCCTCGGGATACCCGGATGCACGGCGCCATCATGGAACTCCGCGAGAATCTCAGTTCTCAAGCCGTCATCGTTCGGTACACATAGGGGATGAACGCTACTTCCACTTGGAGCCAGATAGATCACACCTTCGCGACGGTACAGCGTGCCGGCGCTGGTCTCCACAGTAGCTCGTCCGTTCATCGAGGCGTAGTCTGGATCGACTCGATAGCCATTACCAAAGCGATCACGTGTTTGGTCGTCGAGGACGGCGGTGGTTGCACGCAATTCGGTGGAGCCGATGATGATAGATCCACTGTGATGCGGTTGCTCTGTCGCAGACTCATGCGTCACCATCCCCTCGTCTCGTGATTGAACGTCGAGGAGCAAGTGCTAGTCGTACGAGTCCGTCGAAGCCAAGTCGTTCATGACGTGCTGACGGGCGTGGATAGCTTGCTGGGCTGCTGCACACGCTTCAGAGCATTCGTGCACGGTCACAGTGGCCACCATGAGGTCGTCCTGTGGCGACTCGGTCGGCAGAGGCTCGGTATCCGCACTTGGCTCACCGCGATCATCAACGTCTGGAACGTGGCGCGAGAGTGCGTCCGCGACAATATTCTGCACACCTTTCACGTGATGAAACTCGAAGTCGAACTGTGCGAAGAAGTCCAGCCATCGCGCGAGCTTTGGTGACACGTTCGGATGATGTAGGAACCACCGACAGGCAATGTAGACGGCATATGGACGACCGTGGAGGTAGTGCCGCCACTTGGCGAGAGCCAGCTTGATGGCGAACAACTCCTTCTCGTGCGCAGGCCAGTTTGTCTCATGCTTGCCAAACTTCTAGGAGTAGAAAGCCACCGGGTGATCGAAGCCATCATGACGCTGAGACAGCACACAACCACAGCACAGGCTGGAGGCGTCGGTGGTAACCACGAATGGCTTCTCAAAGTCAGGCAGACGCAGGGTTGGAGCTTGTTGGAGAGCAGCCTTGATCACCAGAAACGCGTTCTCTTGGTACGGACCCCACTCTCATGCTCGATCCTTCTTGATGAGATCACTAAGTGGCAACACGATATCCGCGAAGCGATGGATAAAGCGGCGATGGTAGCCGGCTAGACCCATGAAGCTTTGGAGCTCCTCCACCATACTGGGCAGCTTCCACTGCTCAATGGCCAGTGTCTTCTTCTGATCGACGTGGAGACCATTGTGATTAATCGTGTGACCGAGGAAATCCACTGACGCCCTGTTAAAGGAACACTTGGGGCGCCGAGTGTAGAGTTTTTTCTTGCGAAGGACTTCAAACACAGAGCGGAGATGCTCGACCTGCTCTTATTCGGTCTCTGAGAACACGCAGATGTCGTCTAGGTACACGACAACGAAGGAGAATCGCTCGAAGTGCAGACATGTGGTGTAGCGGTATCCAAAAAGACACGCCTTCCACGAACAACGTCGTTCCCGTACCGAAATCCACCTGGGGATCTGCCGAATACGAGGCCTGGACGTCCTGATTCTTTTGTCTTGTCTCTGCTTCAGAGCATTGGAGTTCTTGACGATCTCGCGTTGCAAGCGCGAGAAGACCAGTCGAACGTCGAGAATCGTGGGGGTGAATCGACATGCGGTACTTGTACACGCGCGGATCCGGTAGTCTCCAGTAGATCAACCTCGCGAGAGGGGATCGGAGACGCCTTCTTCAGCAGCTAGACCTCCGACGAGGAGAGAATGCGCTGGACCTTGGGACCTTGGTAGTTCTTCGCTGCGAGGCTGGATCTACGTACCTTGCCTTGAACCTTTACCTTGGGCAGACCACCACGGAGTGGGATCTGCGACCTTGCCTAGATACACCTCGCGGGAACGTTTAACGTGTGCTACTGTCACACACCGGAGTTGAGGGGTTGAAGCTACGCACACACCACGGGGTCCTTTGAGCCTGAGCCTTGAACACCTTTGCGTGCTTCTTCCTTGGTCTTCGCCACTGTCGAGACTTGTGCTTGATCGGGGAAAATCGCAACTGTTGATCGTGGGCCACCCGCTTTGATGTGCATCCCAAGTTGGTGTGGACTACACCACATGAGGACCATTTTCGGGTCCTTATGTAGTCCACACCAACCCGGGACCCCCATACGGCCGGCCCTTAGTACCCTACCTACTTCAAATAGTGATCCCTTCCTAACCTATGCTAGTAGATCCTATCCCTTACTGTATCCTATCCGGGACCGGTCTCAAATCCCAGTCGCTTCACCACAGACGCATCAGCCGCGACCAGATACCGGGCATGCCTGCCACGCCCATCGGGGCAACACACCACTGGTCGTCTCGTTCTGGGTCCGAAAGGGAGTGTCCGGACGCGAGCTCTGGCGTACACGCATCTGATGATAGACTTGTGCGAGGTCAAGCACGCTGAAGATGCGAGCGTTCGCCATCTTGTCGAACACTTCCTCGATGTTCGGCAGCGGATTTTTCGGGATCATGGTCTGGCTGTTCAGGTAACGGTAGTCAACAACCCACCGTATCTTGGCTGCAAGGTTGCCACTGCGAGTCTACTTGGGATCTTGCCACTAGCAGGGTCCTTCTTGGGAATACCAAAGACGTTCGATACCCACGGCGAGTTGTTGACTTCAATCCACTGCTTCTCCAGTAGGTCATCCACGAACAGCTGTAACGCATCCTGCTCTGCTTGGAGAGCCTGAAAGGAGCACGAGTGCTGGGCCGAGCATCAGCCTTGAGCTCGAGCTCGAACTCGACTTGGCGCTCGGGCGGTAGTCCAACTGGCAGTGCGTCCGGGAACACGTCCTCAAACGCGGTCAACAGAGCCACGTAAGGCACACCGAGCTCGTCGTCAGCAAGCTGTGCCGTCACCTTGACGTGATAGAAGTTCCAGTCACCAGCAGTAGCACCAGTCTCACTCGTCTTCGCGATCGGTATCTGCCGAAACGCGTCGCTTAGATCCTGGCGCATGTCCAAGGCGCTCGCAATCGGCAGCGTGATCTTGTGAGTCTTCCAGTCCATATAAGGATTGAACTGCGTGAGCCATGGTTTGCCCAAGATCGTGTCGTGTGCTTGCGGTAGCTCGTACTCTGTGAATGCCAGCCCTTCGTAGACCCACAGATCCATCACGATCGAACCTTCGCGCTCCAATAGCACGACGTCCTCCTCCACACGACCATCGAAGCCTTCGATCGAGGGGCGGTGTTCACGCGCAGGGCCAGTCAAGATGCCAGGCTGGATCAGGTGGTGGTTGGCGCCACAGTCGATGAGTGCCGTGAGATACTCGCCGTTCACCTTCACGGTCTTGCGGATGAGTTCGTTCTGTGTCTTGGTCTTGTCACGATGGACCTTGACCAAGTTGATCTCATACGACCCAAATGTCACAGCATCACTCCCTACTTCTGGTTCACGGTGCTCGATGGCGACCGTGTTGATGGTGCGACGCCCTTTGTTGCCTCCCTGGTGTGGTCGCTCCCAACGCGACTGAGGACCACGGCCACGACATTGATTCTGACGATCTTGCACTTGAAGCACAAGTTGCGACGTCGGCACTCGTCCCAAGAGAGGTGACGCAGGTTGACGTTGTCGATTTCCATTGGCTCCGCCTCGTCTCGTGGAGGTTGAGGCTCTTCACGATACGGACGTGGCGAACGAGTGAACCCCACGGCTCGATCACGCTCGCGTTCACGGGGATGAGCTCGTTCGTACTCCAGAGCGACAGAGATCGCCTTCGACAGCGTCGTGTAGCGTCTGTAGCTGACCTCCTCACGTATACACGTCACTAAGCCGTTCCCGAACCAGGTGATCTGGTCGATGTCGCTCATGTCTTTTATTTGGCAAATGATGTGACGGAACTTGGCAACGTAGACTTCAAGTCCCACACAACGACTTTGCTTCAGGTTGTACAGGTCAGCACGCAGTTGTTCTTGCAGGTCAGCAGGCACAACCTCTTGTTGGAGAGCTAACGCCAACAAGAGGTTGTGCCTGCTGACCTGATGACTGATGTTCTTGGCACTGAAGTAGAGCTTCGCTTGCTGTAGGAACACCTGCAACGACTCGCCCATTCTTCTATGACTCGTGGGGATACTGATGCCTTCCACACGCTTCTCCGTCTCTCGAGGCATCCACGCCTCAACAAGTTGCTGCTGGTGCAGCAGGAACTTATTCAGGTCGCCTGTTGCGCTGTCATCAGCTCCGTCATCCGAATGAGGGCTGCTGCGGCGTCCATACCGCCACCACCGTACGTCGTGGGGTCGTGCCCGAGCTCTTCGCCGATGAGCTGCTTGCCGGCGGGTCTTCTTGTACTGTCTTGGCGTCTTCTTCTCTGGTCTTCTGGGCTTCTTCTTCAGTCTTCTGGGCTTCTTCTCCGGTCTTCGGTTCTTCTTCGGCGGTCTTCAGTGGTTACTCTTCGGTCTTCCCTGGCTGCTCGAGCTTCTTCACCACGGGGTCTTCTCGTAGGTCTTCGTCGGAGGCTAGTGTGGCCACCACTCCGTCCGGACGGTCGAACACTTGGGCCACTGGAATGTGACCAACAAGTGCTACCACTTGTCGACCTCTTGGTTGGAAAGGTACTTGAGCTGTAGATGGCAAATTTCAGAGTGAGTTCATTGAAATGCATAGTCTACGCCTGTTCGCTAGCGCTCTAGGTCCTTAGTTCTTCATCCGTAACTTCAGCTAGGATAGCTAGCTCACACTGGACCACGGCGCCGTCGTTGAGCTCGAGTACGCACACTGATAGCTGTTGGAGTGCTGCGTAGCTCACGACGACCCTCAGCATCGCCACCATGGATGTGGGTGTCGTTGGACACTCGGCGGTGGCTGCTGTGGGACGGCCCATTATGGATATGGGTGTTACCAGTGTTGCCTTGACGCTGACACAGGCCGTAATCGCAGGGCTAGAGGTACGCCGTCATTCCCCCCGGAATCACGGCGTACAGGATCTTGTGTGCGCTCAGATGCACCTTGGCCATCTTGCTGATGTGGGAGCGAGCGGAGTCGAACACCAGCAGCAGCTTGTTAGGCACGACGAAGGGAAACATGTAGTCGATGTAACGAATGAACGTATCCGTATCCATCCACGACGTTGGGTTGGTCAAGACAGGAATACCATCCTCCGTCGTCGTGCTTTCGACCTTTCCCCTTTCGCCAGGAAGGTGGGCTTGCGTTTGGCGCCGTCAGCTCGAACCGCAAACACAGCCGTGAGTCGCACCTTCTTGAAGCCAAACGACAGAACAGGGACGTCTGTCGCACCACGCTCCTCAATCGTATATTAGTCCTTGTTGTGGTAGTGTCTAATGCGGGTCGCAGCCAACGCGGGTCTCATTGTGAGGTCAAATGACCTAAGGCATTCCCAATACGAAAACAATGCCAGACCAAAATTAGAATGAAAGCTCACTAGGTCACAGAAAATGGCAACGCACACATTTGAAAGCTGCCTCGTGTTAGACTTGCACGCACATAATCGATCACACACACACACCAAAGGACTACGCGCGATGGAGGCAGCTACTCCTAGTTCCAGACACACCAAAGGACCACGCGCGATGGAGGCAGCTACTCCTAGTTCCAGACACGAGCACCGATGAGCTGTACGACTCAGATCAAGGCGTTCGGCAGTGTATTCTGCGCGCATTTGGATTCCACGACGAGTACCTGTCGTACTCGTCGTCGAATCGTACGCAA